>VOMN01023198.1:0-31536 GCA_014899125.1 Orchestia grillus | reverse complement strand
GCCAGTCAATATAGCACAGCCAGTCAATACAGCACAGCCAGTCAATATACTACAGCAGGTCACTATAGCACAACCAGTCAATACAGCACAGCCAGTCAATATAGCACAGCCAGTCAATTTAGCACAGCCAGTCAATATAGCCCAAACTATAAACCAGTAATCGATTCAGATGGTTTTGAATTTTTCTTTCATGTTTCACATCATGATCGGTACTCTTTCTCTTCGCCACGAAGCAAATTATTATAAATTTTAATGGCTTCAACCCTTGTTACTGAAGCTTGCTTTAAAAATGGCATACTGGGTGAGAAATATGTTTTGCATACAGGAAAATGTCTGTTTCTTCGCTTTAAGAAATGCTGAGAATACTACAAACCCTAATGTCACTTCATTTTTAGAACTTTTTATCTTCAATTTGGTGCTACATCACTTGATTAGGCCTCTCTTGGCCTTGAGTACCGCCTGTGGACGCTGCAAAAAAGAAAATACCGAGGCACGTCCTGGCTTATGATTAATTA
The DNA here is from genome assembly GCA_014899125.1 of Orchestia grillus. Lineage (NCBI taxonomy): Eukaryota > Metazoa > Arthropoda > Malacostraca > Amphipoda > Talitridae > Orchestia > Orchestia grillus. The sequence goes on along the minus strand of VOMN01023198.1, from coordinate 31,021 downwards.
CACCCAATGAGCAACGAAGAGCCTAGCTTCAGAGATATCAGAATACTGTTTGTTTCAGCACGAGTCGTTGTCTTCGGGATGGGCCATATTGCGTAGTACATTGGGTTCAAATTGGGTGAAGATGGAGACCATACTTCTTTGTAAACAAAAAAGAGTAAATTGCTTTCAGTTCAAGCTTAATTGGGTCCTCTTAAGTGTGAGAAGGAGCTCCGTCTTGTTGAAAAGTTCAGGCACAAAATGAAAGGGTTTCTCCAAGTTTGGGAACCTTCACCCCAAACCATGACTTTTCGATTCCCTTGATGTCTGGTATTGAATTCCGCAGATTTTTCAATGCTTTTGAACATCCATGCAAATACCCGGTCATTTCTACAATTAAATGTCACCTCGTTACTGAGCTATTTTTCAACACTGAAAACAATCTCCCCCAGCTGCGAGTCGTCTCCGAGCATTTGGATGAGTTTCCTACTCCTCATTAATCTTTTTTCTGTACTTAAACAGACTAAATTGAACTTGAATCTAAAGAGAAAATAACAAACTTTAAAAAAATAAATTCAAACTCAATCAAATAATTTTAGATTCTTGTAAAAACATGAAAACACCTTGTTGTAAATCGTATTCCCCACCTGGTATTAGTCAAAGCATGTTGGAAAGGAATCTCCAATTCTTTTCACGCACTGCAAATAATACATTTCTTGTTTTTTCATAGCTGCGAATTCAACTGACTCGCTCTGTTCAACAAATTTTGATTGTTCTCTAGCCCTTTTGTGCAGAACCTTCTGTGGAAAAATACGTTACTGTAACAATGCACAGTCCATTTCATTATATTTATAAGCACTGATAGCAAAGAAAATTTCAGAACTGACTAATCTGAGGCTAGTTTCTTTTACTTCCTGACTAGCATAAAAAAATGTGACTGAAGTTAGATCTGTTGTTTTGCTGAACGAAAGCAGAAATTAAAGTTTGACTGAAGTTATGCATACTGGTTTGCTGAACGAAAACATGAGTTAAATTGTAACTGAAGGGAGACACGCTGGCTTGCTGGACGGCCACGAGCGTTAAATTGCGACACAAGTTGTGCACTTTTGTGTATCGAACGGCAGCACAAAACAAAAAGGCAATCAGTGGTCTACAGTTTCAAAGATGCAATTGAGAATGCTTTGCAATTTTAGGCCGATTTTACACAACTGGAATAGTGAACACAGGAATGACTTACGCATTCCAACGGTCGTTCTCGATGTTATTGTGTTTTCTGCATTGCTAGTGGGGGAAAAATTTCAATTGTTTTTCTTTTATACGAGAGCCAACGTCATTTAACAGCTTTCCAGCAAAACTCATTCCATTTTCAAAAGACTTTCTGGTTATGTTTACATCACATTCATGCACTCAAAATTTTCTTCACTGTACATATTTCAGTGTTTGAAGTCTCGCTTGTAACCCGAAGAGTTAGGAACGAATTTTCTTTTTTACTGAGATTTTCAAAGTCTTGGTTTCCGCTCATCACCTTTTTGATTGGTATTCAGATTTTCACTCGACATGTGCGCATGAGATGGGTATAGTCAGTTCATCCCACCCTTGATATTGTACGGTTGCTGTTTATCATCAACTTTATATTTGAGCAGACACTGTGCCTGAGTCACCTGGTACTTGGACAGCTATGAAATTTTACGCGCTAAAGACGTGTACAGCTACGGTGCAACGCATATCGGATGTATACGTCACACACTGGAGATGTGTACTGCTACGGTGCAACACATACCGGATGTATACGTCACACACTGGAGATGTATACAGCTACGGTGCAACACATACCGGATGTATATGTCACACACTGGATACGTACACAGCAAATGTACATATAGCACACACGTAAGATGCGTATTGCAACACACATGTCGACATGCACAGGGCGTACAGAGCCACTGTACGTCACAATACGTCAATAAGCGTCACACCTTAACGCGGCAATCGTCACACTACACGCAGTGCGTTACTCAAATAAACCCAGTTAAACTTTCTCGCCGGAGAGTCGGTTTTTAACTGTGATTTTGGAGGCTCCGTGTATTTCTACGAATCATTATATGTACTTAATTTTTTTTTGCCGGAGCGTCTGTTATTATCTGTCATTTTTGCGCCCCATGTATTTTTATGAATCATTTTATAAATTTATCAATGGGGCTGCCTAGAAGTGGAACTGGAAAGCGCGTCCAGAATAAATGCATAAGTTATACCGTTAAACTTGCAGCGTGTCCTTGGACAGCGAGTACATCCCTTTGAAATTCAATAAGTTTGAAAAATAGTCCCAAGTGGCCTGAATCAAGTTGTACCCTATGTTACAATACCCAAATTCGGACCTATGTTATAAGAATTAAATTCTGCCCTACACTACATAAAATTCCCCCATACATTACAACAATAAAATTTTACGTTAGAATTATCATTCAACTGCCCAAAAGTTCCCCACCAGTATACTGAAATCGTGAGACAATTAAAGGCAAAACGATGTTACAAAATTTCTAGGGTAATCTTGGACGCAAGAGCATTGAGATGATTCTTTTTCTTCAAGTAAAATGCCCCTTTCCATTCCGGCAGTATCATTTATGGAATGAGAAAATGCTAAGTTAATTTTAGTGGTAAAAAGAATGTTCATCAAAAAATATCAAGCGAATATAATCTTTCCTTCCTTGCACATTAGGAAAACACTAACTTGGTGTTTTGTGAGGTTAGACCACTGGAACAGCTTCGAGTGAATATGAAATATCTGAAGGTTACCCACCTGCTATACCACAAGAGATTTACTTGGATCACCCGATCAGAAACTTTAAAATCAATCAAGGACTGTGCATTGAAAAAATATCCAGTTATTGAAATTTAACAAAGATTACACATAAGATAAATATTCAATAATGTCAATTGAAATACGGTAGCCCATTATGGACATGCCCTCTAAATTAGATTTTATGATAAAAGCCTCTTGGAGGAATATCTAGCAATTCCGATTTAACAACGGTTGCTTATTGGGATTGCAACAAGTACTAAAGATTTCACAAAAGAAAAACATTTCACCTCGTCTGACGTAATCAAAGTTCGACGTTCTGTGAGCCGAGCGACACATGCGGCTCGACTGCACTGGCGGCCTCGAGGGAGCGCCTGGAAATTTGTATATGGATTGAAAACTCTAACTTCTAATGACGCTGAAAATAGAGATTGCAATTTTGGCTGAGCTAAGCGAACAAAGCATCACTTGCTTGCCGATGGCACTTGATGGCGGGGGGTATGGCAGTTTTAATTACGATGGACAGCAAAAAAGACAGTTTTTATTCTTCGTAGGTAAACAGAACTTTCGAATGAAGTGCAATTGGAATCGCAAAGTTTGGTGCTTAAAACTGACGTCACTCAGAAGAGCTCAACTGACGTTGTGTTGACTAGGCGAATTAAATTGTTTGAACTGGACAAAAGAGTGGGTGCTTTATTTATTGATTTGTTTGCCTGGAATTTGTTTGTTTCATTGCGCCGTCGAGTTTCGGGATGGCCCATCAAACGAGAGGGAAAAAATTTAGAGGGCCCCAATATTTGGCACTTCTTTCCCATACTATTTAAGTTTCCTTATTTGCTGAATTATATTCCATATTTATTAAGCAATTGAGCAGTTAAAACAGATAAAACTGAAGATTGGATACCATTTCATGACTCATACAGATGTCTATACTCGGCTGATGATTTTGCTTGCTTTGAGTTTATCCTTATCTAATATGTATTTGTATACAGACGGTTCGTGTTTTCTCATACCATATGCTATACGATCACGGTTAGCGTTTATTATTTTATCTAAAGTTCACAAAATGTACTTACCTAGCACTTATCTTAATTTCAAGTGCTCATACATGCTGCTGTTACTGATGGGGTGCTGTTTATCCAATGCTGGTCTTAGATATGCCTGGCAACACAACTGATACCAAGAATTGATATTGTCTGTTCGAATTTTTCAGACTGCTAGAATAAAAAGCTGTTCAAATTTTAGAGGGCATTTGAATGAGCTATCCTAAACAGCATGGTGTTTAGAGAGCCTTTAAATAAGCTATTCTAAACAGCATGGCTTTAGAGAGCATTTAAATAAGCTATCCTTAACAGCATGGTGTTTAGAGAGCCTTTAAATAAGCTATCCTAAGCAGCAAGATGTTGGGAAAGCATTTAAATATGCTATCCTAAACAGCATGACGTTTACAGAGCATTTAAATACATTATCCTAAATAGCATGACGTTTACAGAGCTTTAAACTAAGCTAACCTAAACAGCAGGATGTTTAGAGGGGTTTTAAATAAGTTATCCTCAACAGTATGATGCTTAGAGAGCATTTAAATGTTACCCTAAAGAGCAGACGTTTATGCGAACCTCGATCTGATACGCTGCACCACATGTCACACCAGTCTATTTTTACCCCCACATATTGATGAACAGGAAAAAATGAGATTTGTACATGCAGTAGAAGTGTGCCTGAGATGTAATACTAGTGCTTTCATCGTATGACATCATCGGCAACGGACTGATCAACTGAGAAATTATCTCTGCAATTTCTCAAAATAGTTCATCAGTTTGAATTCTCGAGTTACATCCTAGGAATTTTTTTTTCAGAAATAATATAGATATTTGTATCGAGGTCTTATCGACATCAAACGTTCTCTTTTTGAAGCTTATATTACCTTGAATAATGGCTTGTTGATTGATCTAAGACGCTCACTTCGGAGTGTCTTTTCCATTCTCACACGATGAGGAGGGAACGTTTCACACAGTTTTATTCGCTTCTGAACGTACGTTCAAGTTTATTTGTACGTTCATATTCTGAACATTGTATCATCCAGGGTGACAAGAATTAATAATATAAAATTTTCCACCTACCAGCAAGTGCGAAACTAAAGACGTTAGCTTCTATGAAGTTTTGCGAAAAAAAATTTTTGAGACATTTGATGAAAACGGCCAAACAGGTAAGTTATAGATTGTTCCAGATCACGCTGCGAGGCAACTTCTTGTTCGCCTATTTGTTGCTGTTCATACTCTAGTGTGACACTGTGTAGGTAACAAGAACTGCTTAAGAGACCCAGAAATGACAGACATGAACCTTGCTCACGGTGCTGCTGATGGCTACACCAGACTAGCAGCCAGGGTATACCAATAGCATTTTCCAAACCGTTTCATACCTGGTCATGAAATGTTTTCAAATTTACGCCAAAGGTTACGTATTGTATTAAGCCGAAGAGATGCTGGTCTTCAGAAGCGTATAGACATTAAGGAAGCTGTACAAGACCAATTTCATCGTAATCCAAGAGCTAGCACGCCTGATATTACAAGATAGCACAAGTGCATCGATATGAGTGGTGGAAACTTTGAACAATTTTTGTAAAGTAAATCTATAAATAAATTATGTGTTGGCAATTTTATTTTGAATTTCTTTCTTTTAAATATTTAACAGCTAATACCACAAAAAACAATTTTTTTCGTGGAGTTTCACAGAGGCAAAAGTATTTAGTGTGCCACTTTGAGGTAGGAGTGAAAATTTGTACCTCTTTTTCCATAACACCCTGTACTTGATTAAGGATTAATGCTCCGACCTACAAAAGCACTTGACTTTGTATCGAAAGACCTTGATAGTTTTGTTGTTTATCATTCGTCATTGGGTGTGAATGATGTGGGAATTAGTTCTTTCTGTCAAAGAATATTTGAAGTTCATAGATCTTCCGCTGTCATATTCATCAAGTTCTCAAAGTCATAAAGCTATCCGTGCTACAGGACGAAAAAGCTCAAAACTGTTTGCATTCGTATTTTTATCACAGTAACTCAAAAAATCCCTGTATGGCTCCTACATCACTTAACTTATAAGGCCCAGAAGTGCTCGAGAGACGAAGTTCCTGGTCCAAAGTTAGGAGGAGAACAACATGCAAGTCAGCGCGGCTGAGCAGCAAGCGTCTCCGCAGCTCTCCAACTTCCGTGACGCTCTACGTACGTTCACTTTCAATTTGCGGACGCGAGCGGCACCCGAACAAAACTTCGTGGGATACTGAGTAGTCTGCACAGATTTTTCTTTGGGCCTAAAGCGAGAATGCGGAAGTTGTGTCGGGCGCCAATGTTTTAAGAAGGCCATTCGCACGCGATGTTGAATCTCGAGGGCCTTTCACTGAGAGTTTTCGCTCGGAGCTAGAATGTCATAAGCCACTGAGGGACTTGACAGAAAAATCACTTCAAATTGTACCAAAAGAAGGCGTGGAGTCATTCCCCTCCCCTTTTACGAGTCTTTTTTTTAAAGCCTGTTATCTAAACCTCTAACAAACACTGTTTTCAAAACTAATGATATACATACATATTCAGGCAAGCTTTTTTAGCAAACCAAGTCGATAGCGTGTCACTTTCACGATGGCGACCATGATATGTGCAAACCATTACTGAGGCTGTCATTATAAGACACAGGCCGACTAGGACGAAGAAATACTGTAGACGATCCAATGATCTTTTCGGAGAGAAAAGAATTTCCGGACGATTTATTAATCTCGTCCATACGGCGAGGGCAGGACACTGACGCACATGCATGCACACGAACACGTCCACGCCGAGACGCACATGTGCCTCAGATATCAGAATTTATTACGATAGTTCAGCCCTGCGATATTTTTATTGCAGATTTGTGGGCCTGACCAAACTCCTTGAAGGCTGCAGCGAAGTCCACTGGAGGTAGGACGCCGCGAGAGCACTCCCACTGAACAAAAGTATTGGATATAAAAGAGAAAAGAACACGACTTCAATTTTTCAACTTTTTACTTAACGTATGCTACAAGTAAGGAAACCTTTTACTCGTAGTAGGAGTACAAAAATTGGAAATCTTGAGAGCGGAAGGGAAAAAGAGAAACAGCTTCACATTCGTACGTAGTTTAGCTTTCGTCAAGGGCGTGGAAATACCTTCATCAGGCTGAGCTAACAGAACAAACGGGGTTATTACAATTGGACGCTGGTGTAAAGGCAAGAAAGGATGCAGAACACAACACAGTATCTGCACACTTTATCATTCAAATATCCAACACCCATGGAGCACATTGGAACGAATGTAATTTTTTTCATTAAACTACACAGAAGATGCCTGACAAATTTGAAAAAGAGTAGAATTTGTGTCGTGAGCCAGTGTTGTAATTCGGTGACGTTCATCTTGGTGTGGGCAAAAGCCTACCAGTAAGAGCTCACAGGATGACGTGCCAAATACCATGCCTATGAATAAAATATATTCCCACCCGATGGAGCGTCAGCCTGGATAAAAGAAAGGTCTGCCTGGGACCGAACAACACACACCCTCTGAATATTATTGCTCTGAGAGCCACTAGTTTTTACAGCGCATTTTTGCTTAACTTATATATGTACGCGTGACTGTATGACCCACGAACAAAAATCAATCATCTTTAATCACATATTCAAGATTTATTTACTCTAACCTATAATTTCATTAGCCATTTTCAAAATTTATATGACTTTTTTCAAGTTTTCAAGCAATTTAAAAATTAAATCGTCGTCTCAAAAGTACTTACACATGTATGCCAAAAAGCTATCAGTGAAGAAATAATGAAAATATTACCAATACATTTCTTCTACACTATCCGAGACAAAATATTATTCAAAATATCACTTAGATCTTATATACTCCATGATTACTGCGTTTAGTTGTAGAACAGCCTTTAGATTATGCTGAAAATCAAATATGTTTTATCAAGGCTGAAAATCCTAACAATGCTCAAGGCATCCATGAGGTCTGGTCCACGAAGCGTATTAAGAAACTTGGAATAAGGGCGAGAGGACAAAAACGGGTAATGGAGAGAAAAAATTTCAGGAGACAGCAAACAATCGCTTCAAAGCTTTCTTATTCTATTTCTGACATGACATAGTTAAATGTTCGGTGTGTTAACCGTAGAGTTTTTTAATTTGTAATTCCTACGTGGAGCATAAAGTGAGAAATAATACAAATGTAAAGAAGTAAAAAAGTCTTGTTTCAATTTATAGCAATACTGCATGTTGAATTTGAAGTCGGTTCATGTGTTTATACATTATCACTGTAATTTTTAATCATTTATAACCTGTTATTTAACATCAAAATTCATAGGTTACGGTCATCAAGACGAGTTTTTTAGAATATCAGTGAACGAAGTGTAAATGCAGGCATACACTCTTATATACGTGTTAAATAAATAGCAAGTATATACCACTTTAAACAAATACATCTATGTTTAATATGCAATAGATTCATATAAAGATGTTTCCTACATTCCGATTATGAGAACGTTGCCAAAAATGAACATAAAAATTAACAAGGAAATATGAAATGCAATCTTATTCTTTCAAACCTGCGATTTCAAACACAAGTTTAACGTTTAATTTCACATGTGGTCGGTGCACACGCGTAGTTTGAATCCAACGACGGTGTCAGGATGAATCTTGGAATAAAACTTGCAGACTTTTATTTGCTAGAGCGGATTGGAATCTAACCTACGAGGCAATTTAGCCTCACTCTTCGGTCGTTCTTCTACCTCAGCCCCCAGTTGACCGAGGGTAAAGAAATGTTTCTACGAATGAAAACAATCGCAGCGTTCATTAAGTCCTTTTCGAAAGAATTTCTGCGCAAAATGCGCACCGGGCGATTAGATACGAACGGTAATGTGTTTGCCCGAGTTTCCCTCGCTAATACTGATTCTCAAACATTGCATTATTAAATGAGGTCGTTAGCACAAGTTAGAGTTGCCAGTGCACTTGCATTAGCATTTTTGCGGCAGGATCAAGGCCCCCTGCGTGACTTGAATATTGGGGTGCGTAATGAGGCGGGAGGTGAAGGGGTCTTGGAAGGGTAGCTGCTCCTGGCGGGGGGAGTGACAAATGTGGGGTGAGAAGCAAATGAGGAAGTTCTGCACCTCAAGGGGATGCTAAGTGTTGGTACGAGAGGCTAATGAGGAAATTCCTGCCTGCAGGAGGAATGTAAAATGCTCGTTTGAGAAACTCATGAGAAAGTGCTTCATGGGTTAGAGGGCTTGTGAACGCCAGTGTTAGTAGAGCACTGGCGTCTGCATATCTCAGACGCCCGTGGGTTTCAGAAGTCTAGGAACCAAAATTCTGATGAGCTTGGATGGCTTCAGGTATCAAGCTTAGAGGGCTTCAAATATTAAAGGCCGGTAAGCACCAAGGGTTGTAAGTGCAAAGGTCTGTAAAACCCAGGTCTGTGAATTTCAAGGACTATTTGTACCAAGATCTTTAAAAATTAAAGTTCATAGATTCCGAAGTCTCTCTTCGTTCAGTTCTGAAGATACTAGACTATGTGCGAGAAAGTTACCTTCCGTTAAACAAGGCTAAATCCGAGTTGCCCGCGCGTAATAGAAGCGTTAAACTTCAAGTAATGATGGATATCACGAAGAGTAGACTTTCTAGAGGCTTGGTTTCCTCGACAATAAATCCGTGCCAGCGGATCAAAAAATTTCAAATTCTAAACGGTCTTGGATCATTCTTACTTGTGAGCCTCAGAAGCAACAGTAGGAGGCTGTTAACAGTGCAGGGAGCTACGATCGCATAAAATATTACGAGCTTATGGGTTTTATTAAGGATCCTTAGATTCACGGCACCTGAAAAAACGTCTGAGCATGATGTATCGATCACGAATTCAGGATACGTGTTAATCATAAGAAAAATAAAACTCTGTCAATGCGCCACTGCAACTGTCGAATTAAAGAAGCACGAATTGTATTTTTGCGTAACAATGAAATCACATCCGATGGGATTTCATAACAACTCGTACCATAACTGGACCGGCAACCCGAGACTGTTCTTGTTCCTCAAAACTTGAGCAAACTTCTGCCACAGAAGTATCGCTCTCACGAAGAGGATACTTCTCGACAAAACATCAAAGCGGTAATGCAAAACACTTGATAAATTCTCGATCTTGTGCTCTGAAAAATACACTCCTCTACAACTGGGGGAGCATTGAGTGGAAAAGTATTGAAGGTGTGAATTCAACATTATGCAGTGAATATCTGCACATTTTTTGGCTCAAAAGTGAGAATTATTGAGCACCATTAAATGAGTACTTTATCAAATACACGGTGTTTAATATATTTTCAATACCTCAGTGTGAATTAAGCATTGTAAAAGTCAATCGGTGTATTGAAAAATGCTTTTAAAAAAAGAGAAATTTACCATTTGATCACATTGACCATCAAAACTTGAAATTCAGCTTCACATTTGATTCATTCATACGAGCGCAGGTCTGAACTCTTAGACTGAGGCTTTATAGTTAGTGGCACCTACGATTAACATTTTGTTTTCATCGTAATCCCTCAAATTGAACAAAAAATTCTATTTTCACTCAAAGAATAATGAAACGATCAATCATTGGAAAAACTTTAATTCATGGTTATCACAATATTTGAGTGAAAATGATATCTTTAGTTCTAAGAATCTCAGAATGAGAACAGGGGAAGTTCGTCGTTCAGATCAGCACGAATAAGAACGAATTCCATCTTGAGCTTACATTTATGCTTAGACATGAAACTCGACACAACTGTAAAATTTCGATCTTCATTAACACATTCCTTGAATGTATAGTGAAAATGTCACGTGATGTTGAGTTTACACTGTACGAGGGCAGTTGAAAAATTCTCGGAAAATTGTAAAATTTGCTTCAAAATTTTTAGCAGCCCCCAGTTCTACGAAGAACGTTATTTAATCGTGGAAACATAAGCTACGAAAGTATGTAGATAACGTAGCGATCAAGTATAGATAATGAATCTTATGCATAAAAATTGTTTGTTATGAAATGTATACTTTTTAAATCTATTTCTCCGATATTTTTTTGACTTTTTACTCGTATTTGAGTGATTAACATCTCGTAAAAAATCAGTTTATAAGTTTATTGAATAGGTGAGTACCCCTTCAGACCACCCCAGTCGGAAAGTTAGGAGAAAAATACTCTGGAAGCTTAGAGTAGGTGCGTGTGAGCTTAGCATATCTCCAATCCCCTCATACGTTCTGAAGCCAGTTAAATTCGGTTCTTTCCAAATTTTTATCAGGTGTGGAGTGATCACTCTCAGATCAATTTCCAGTTCAATTGCCATTCCAGGATCCAAGCGCTAAATAAAAAGTGATGTTGGTAGGGGCCCGCATTGAGCCTGGTTTCATTAGGGTGCTGTTTTTGCATGTCGCCATCCGTGAAGTGGGAATCATCAATTTCACAGGAGTTCAGCGAGCGGCCCGCGAGAGCAAGCAAGGCGCCTCAAAAATTCCGTAATGAGCGCCTGGCGCTAAAATGCATCGTCGCAAAAGTGCACATAAATTAGTGCCACTTCGTGGCTGGTGGGACGAGTAAATCGCGAGTCTTAGTATGGGCTGTGACTTGATTGAGATTTGGGGATCATTGAAGCGGAGGTACTGATACTGATGGGATTTGGGGTTAGGTGGTGCTTCTACCTTTCACTTCAGATATGTAGAGCCAGTCGCGATGGCAGCTATGATAGCAATTAGAGCATAGATTTTGAGGTGTCAGTAAAAACGATAGTTAGTCGATATCAGTCAAATAGCAATCGTTTATATTGTTTAGCCGTGCTTTCAAACGCTGTGTTTCGACCTACACGATTATATTGACATTTAAATTAATAATATTCAGCAGAAATGAACGCTAAATTATTGAAGGCCAAAGAGACACAGCGGCCACGAACCATGTCTGGCTTAATTATGCAGAGATTTGGAGCTAAAAGCGAAGAATTTCACCAGGATACACTCTGACGATAATTTCGACTTCCTGTTCCCCTTTTTAAGATCTCTCTGAATTGAATAGGAATTACGACATCCTTTGATTTCACTTGGGTCTTTTAGCAGTGAAACTCCAAACATCGCTACGATGGCTGATTGATGGTGTTGGTAGCTTTGAAGACTACTTGTCGAAGTGCGATAATTAAATTATATTTATAGATGTAGCAGTTACGCAGTCTTCACGGACCAAAGACTGACTTAGAGGTGTTTACTTGAAAAGCTTTTGGATCAATCTCACTAATGAAGCTTGTGAGGAGCCTCTTACCTGCATAGGTGTTTTGATAGCAAAACGCGGCTTTGGGTGGACGAGGTCACTTTTGCAAGAGTGATGAGCTGTGATCGTAACAGCTTCGGCTTTGCAGAGCTACATACAACTTAAATTTGTTTTGAGTTTTGCTTCTCTCCGATGCTGGTTGTTGAGGTAGAAGTTAAGTTAGCTTCAAAATGATGGTAAGGCGTTCAAGAAACCGTTTATTTTTGCAGTATCTGGTATAAAAAAACGTCTTGTAATGACTGGGACAACCTCCAGACTTGATAGTTATTGATACCTACACCAATTCTCGTAATTAGTATCAACATTTAGTTTGAAATGCCTCACGCTTGATAATTATCAAGTGCGAGGTATTTAGAAAAAGTTAAGACTGTTAACACATACTGTACGTGAGAAAATCATTGTCCGTGTTTAGTTTAGTACATATAGAAGACGTACGATGATCTTAGATAATTGTGACTTTGAAACACTACATAGAGATATATAACAGAATAACAAACAAAAATTGTTGATTTTTACTGACTTAATAATTTGAAATCATTGATTTTTAGATAAAGGTCTTCATTCTTTAGCCCACGCTAGACTGTATTCGCTTTGCATTGATAATAAATATAATTATTTGAGACGCTTTGAAATTATAATAACTGCAAGAGTTGAAATTATAATAACTATAAGAACATGTCTATTAACATTCCGAAGACTTCAAAAAGTAGGCGAATTGATTGCAACAAATTGCAATTACTAAAATCACTGTCATTACTGAGGTACTTTCAACTAATAGAATGAAATATGAGAAACTCTGTATTAAAACTGTCCTCGAATGTTAAAATTTCAACGATTAAGTGCATTGATTTGTCTTGCAGTGGCCTAAACACAAAACTAAAAGTAGAATTCAATATTAAAAAGTTTTACTACAAATGTATCATGCCGTCTCGCATGAAATTCCGTATTTAGAGTAGTTTTCTTTGTTTATTATTCGGGGCAAAAGAGATCCATTTTGGAATCGAATCATTAGATGGGATGAGAAATGGACACTTTCCCATAACAGCAAAAGAACAGGGTAGTGGTTAGACGTAGAAGAGTCACCTAAACACTCTCCAAAACCACCATTGCACCAGAAAAAGGTAATGGTCGCTTTTAGGTGGGCTGTGAAAGGAATCATTCATGTTTTATTTTTGCAACAAGGCGATACTTTAGCAGCAGCATCTGATTGTCCAAACATTGGTCGAATGCATGAAAAATTAAAGAAGAAGCATCCAGGACTGGTGAATAGAGATGGGTCAATTTTGCTTCTCGATAATGCACGACCCCACACCTCTAAAGCTACGGTCGATGAACTGTCAAGTCTGAATTATGAAATTTTGCCATTCCTTCCCTATTCTCCTGATATTTTCCACATTGATTTTCATTTTTTCAAGCCATAAAACATTCATAAATAACTAATGTATGGTTGAAGCCTTTGAGCAATTCATTCTTGAAAATGATGAGAAGTTTTTGAAGATATGTAGAATGTATGCTTCAGAAAATCGGTGGGCAAATACTATGGAAAAGGAAGGATTATATTTTGATTAAAATAAACACTTTACTTTCATTGCATTTATTGCATTTACAAATGTGACATTTCATGTAGGGCAACTTAATACATAAAAGCACTTCAGGAGTTGATTGTGGCTTAGTGGATGAATGAAACGAAAGAGTTTGGTGAGAAAAAAGATATATAACCGGAAGATTTTGAAAATGCAAATGAGCAATGAATTTAAAAATGAATGGAGTGTTGGAATAAGCCAGTGCAGATGATGAAAAGAATATAATTACACTCACAGTAATAGTTTCAAAGTATATTGTTCGATTACTTCGCATAAAAGATTTCCTGGTGCATTTTAGTTTTTATACCGTAAAGCCAACACCCTGTGTCGAAAGAAACTCACTATTACAATCCAAGCTTATCTTCTCACTTTCAAAAGCTTTAAATATTCTGGTGCTTAAAAGAATAATGTGGCTTTCGATTTTTATTCATATTGGCTTATGATAAATTCTCTACTATGCTAACAAAATGACTTACAGCACGAATGGCAGAGTTGGTTTACATGTTTGTAGTTCTTATAAATTACTCCAGTTGAATTATTTCAGTTGTACACAAAGGTGAAGTCTAAAACCTGTACAGATATGACGAAGAGAATCTCAACATTTGCAGCCGGTGTTCTATTAACGAACGGTGCTCTAACTTTCGGCGAACACATTCAAGTCTGAAAAATGCTTTCATATGCACGCTACCCGAGCTAAGAAAGTTCTCATTACTCATCGAGCGCTTGCTTTTGGTTGCAACTTTCGTAAATTACACGACGGGCTGCACAAACTTTCTGTGAACTGAAATTACCCTTTCATCAGAGTTTTCATCTGTGCTTTTATTTTCAATTCTCCCATCATTGTCTTCAAAGCGGTACAAATCATAACGACCACTAAACGGGACCAAATACAGGCAGAACACCTTCCGACATCGTAGTGAAGTTTCTGTGGGGCATCAGAAGAGCCACAGTTGTTGTCGAGGGAGATCATAAACCAAAAGTTGCTAGCAGTCTTATAATGACCAAGATGACGTTTACGTAGCACTTGCTAATACTAAGAATTGACCCCACAGCGGTGAACTGCATTTTCTGAAGCTGCTTTAGCAGAGTCGGCGGCAGCGTTTGTAGGAGGCAATCTAGTCGTTAGCGCTCATAATGACACGAAAGTACAGGCCTGTGAACCAGGCAACTGTTCTACAGCCTCAAGTGGGGGTGAAGAGGCGGTAGGTGATGTGGTGATGGTAGGTGGTAGTGATGAGGCAGTAGGTGATTTGGTGATGATAGGTGGAGTTGTAGAGGTGGTAGCTAGTATGGTGGTGGTAGGTAGAGCTGTGGAGGTGGTAACCGATGTGTTGATGGTAGGTGGAGTTACAGAGGTGGTAGCTGTTATGGTAGTGACAGGTGGAGTTGTATAGGTGGTAAGTGATGTGGTGGTATTAGGTGGAGTTGTAGAGGTAGTACGTGTTGTACGTGGTGTGGAAAAGATGTTGTTAATGATTAATTTGCACTGCAGATACCTCAGAGAATTTATGAAATGTCGTCCAGTTTTCTTGTGCATCACGCTTCATGCACAGTAAATGTCATGCTCCACGACGAGCTTTAAAATTAAAAAAACTCTACGGTTAACGCACTGAACATTTAACTACCTCGTTTTGCATTTTGATTTTGAAGACACTGCACAGGCTGACACACAAATAGCTTGTATTAAGTTTACAATTACTATAGTCGACTCTGCCCTGCAAGAATGATAGCACATACTTTTATGCTGTCTTTCTTTCACCTTTATCTAATTTTTTTGTGCGTTGTGGTGCAATTATTTTCAACAACTTTTTTTGCGACCAAATCCACTTATGTGGAGGACTAACGGCCTCGTAAAAGTAAGTGGGAAATATCTCTTTATTGTTAGCTGGAGAGTTTCTCCGCATCCTCTTTTTGGAAAACTTTCCATTGGCTGTTCATAATAAGCTCAAAAGGAAAATTCCGGAAAATCTTGAGTTCTTTCACTTAATCTCTGAAATCGTTCACCGTTGTGCATATTCTCATGCTCGTAAATGAGGTGACTTGATGAGACTGTAATATTTGCCCACGACCCGATATGCCTGTGACCATTCTGCACACACAGTCCTCACTCTCTAGTGCGAGAGGAGGTGATCGATGGAAATTTTGCATCCGTTTATAATTAAACAATCACATGTTTTTTGGTATAATTGGGAAATATCTAGTTCCCTTGGTAGCCCCTCTGACCAAGAATGAGTACAGCGTCCGTGATTCTTTCTCATTTGCTAAGGAAAAGCAGAATATAAGCAACAAAAAATTACACTATGGCAAGCTTTGATGTTGTATCATTGTTTACGAATATACAAAATGAAAAAACTAACAAAATAATATGGAGTAAAATATTCTGAAAGGGATCTTAATTGATTAACGGGCTTAATAAGAAAGATTTTTCTAATCATCTTGAATTCTGTACCATAGATAAATTGTTTCTATTCGATGAAAAACTTTACAAACAAATTGATGGTGCTCCTATGGGGGATGTGTGTCTCCAATATTAGCAGAATTTTTTTTTTCTTTTCATGGAAGCAAAGGATTAAAAGAGGGTTCACCTGTATTTAAACCAGTTTTTTGAAGAAGATACGTCGATAACACATTTTTGTTGTTCCGGCATGCATTAGACATTGAAAGGTTTTTGAATTATCTCAATTCCAAACATCCATCAATTAAGTTCACCCATGAATGCGAAAAAGAGTGCATCTTGCCTTTTTTGGATATTAGTAGTAAGAAGTGGGAGAGTGATTTTTCAACAGGAGTATACCGAGAACCAGTGTTTACGAAGCCAGGTTTGAAGTTTGATTGTGCAATAACCATTGATTCTAAATTTAGCAACATGTAAATTCGTGCAACAGTTTCAAAGAAACTCATATACTGTGCATCACAATGCGTACGACCCGATGTCAACAATAATATAAAGCATAAAATTGATACCGGGATTAATACATATTATTTACAACTACGATAGATATAAAAATTATACTTCGAAATAGTTTGGCTATGGGTAGCTTTTTCAAGGTGGAAGATTAGGTTCTGATTCCTCTGCGAAGCAATGTCGTATATTGGTATACGTGAGGACAGTGCAACGACAGTGCAATGCCACTTATTGCGGAAAGACAATGTGTCATCTGCACCCGCGCATTGCTGAGCACAAAGGAATATCATCGCGTACCGGTAACCCCCTTGCTTCTCCACTAAATAGCAGTATCCGAGATCATGCAATGGAATCACACCATCCTATACTTACGAAGAATTTCAAAGTTATAACGTCATCAACCACACATGATCACATTCACAGTTCTCGTGTGCTTCAATGTTAAACACAGTTCAACCGTATAAAGAACTTAATGCGATATACCATTGCCTTTTCTATCAAAATCATAAATAGCATAACAACATTAAAGCATCCTATCATGTGCACTAAGTACATTATTCATATGAAAAACTCAAATGAAAATGTGGTGTTTCTGAGCCTGCATATGCAAAAGGTACAATTAACTTGTGCATGTCATTAGCGATGCGCAACTCCGTTGTCTCTCGGGCTGGAAGTATAAAAAGCATTCGTTCAATCAAGATGATCGCTAGTGTTTGAAACTTAGCCGATTAGCAGGATGTATAAATTAAGAAATTTTTTAATAGCTAATTGACTGGAGTCTATTTTAGTCTAAGTCTGTTGATTGACCGGTTCTTGATAATGATTCTGAGAGCAGATATTAAAGATGAACATGAGTGATATGAATGTCTGAGCTCTTCCATGACAGTATCAGACGCCCTATGTAAGCCTTGTATCAAAGTTTTATTACTACATTTCTAAAATTTTACAACGGAGAAACAGGAGCAAAAAACAAAAACAGTTTTAAGATCTGCATTCCACCAGTTAGCGAGACGGAGACGGAGTTATTCTGATCGGTAAAGGATGACCGAAGCTCGTGGATTAGAATACTTTCTACCAGTTTCAAATTTGTAGGCTCTTTGTCTTCGAAGAATGAAAAGCTTAAGACGAAAACCTAACACTGTTGCGAGCAAAATTGATTCCAGAAAAATTACAGTTATGCTTTCCAACAAGTTAATAGTTACGCTTTCATCATTTCATTTTTTCATAAGTTTTCTGTAACAGCTCAGTGTACGTAAAAGATAGAGTGAAAGAAACGCAATTGTGTTGGTACTGACATTTTTATTTGATAAAATTGCTACCAATGAGCGCGTAGTTGGGGTATTTTGGCATATACGCATAGAATTTTAATTTCTATGTGCATAATTATATATCTACGATTATTTACTTCTATGAATACATTGCATCTCTCAATATTTTAGTATAAGCTCATCTTTCTCCTTACTAACAAGCTTCGGCAAGCTGCTACTAGTGTTTTTCAAAATTCGCTCAACAAAATTCCCAGATTTTGGTGATCAGTGCCAAGAGCGAAGATGTCTGATTTGCATGGTACGGCACGCACCAAAATCTCGGCATTGGCATGCCTTCAGCTGTGCCATCCAGCAGAGGGCTTCAGCACAACGCTCTCTCCAAAAATGATCTCACTTGCCATCACAGCGCCCGCAGCTCAAATTCATGGCGCACTTCTGCACGGATATAACACGAGCGTTAAGGGCCAGTTATTTCAAAGCTTGTGAAGCCCTCAACATTTATGCCTGCTTTGATAGTCAATAGAAAACAAAACCGGAGGTGTTCTACCATTGCGTGATGCACCAGTGTTTTAATTTGCGTAAGATATACGTCAAATTCACTGTTACTGCAACGACGTAACGGTTCTATTGCACGTCACCCAGTCAAAGTTTATTTTCTTTATTTCTCTTCTTTTGATTCTGAAGTAGTCTGCCTTGAGAAAATACGTGTCATTTCGAAAGCAAAGCCGTTGTATGGACTTAGCAGTAAGAATATTCGATACCGTGAAACTATCAAAAATAAATATCTATGACGAATTACGCTTTGTTTCCATGTAATTACGTGGTAATTGAGTTTCATTCCGGAGAAGCCCCGTGCCTGAATAAGGCGAACACCGTAAAGTTTCGTGTTGTCCACTGAAGAAACAAGGAGTTGATTAAATTAACAGCTTAATGGGACGTTGTCTCTGATTAGCTTCTGCAAGTCTTAATTAAACCACAACTTACGCCAATTAAAACAGGAGAGATCGATCAGTCTCACGTCTAGAAGAGGCTGCAAAAGTTTTTGCTTAGAAATCAAACAACCTTTAGAAGAGAATGTAACTTTTCCTGAACAGGATAGTCGGCGGCAATTTCATGGCTTATCGATAGGTATCTACGGTAGGAACTCGATGATTACTATAGACTCTTATTATGTTTACATAATGATTGCTAAACAGTTACTGTGATTACATGTTGATTACTAGGCGCTGACTGTGATTACATGATGATTGCTAGATACTTTGAACACAGGATGATCGCTGTAGGATGATTACTACAAACTATGATTAATTAAAAGAAAATTGCCGGCTGCAACCTATATATAATTACAAGAAAGTTTTTAAATACATTCTACGATTATAAGATGAATATTAGATACTGTGTCTACAAAATGATTACTATATTATATCATAAGAAAAAAATGACTAGATTTTATGATTACAGTAAAAGATGATTAATAGATAGTTTTATTACAAGATAATAACAAGATATGATGATTACAATATGATTACTAGACTTCATGACAACAAGAAAATTATAAGATGATTATTACATACTATGATTACAAGGCTATAACCAGAACAATGGTTTTCATATGAATACTAAGAACTTACGCTACGCTGAATTATGCATGGATCCCAAACCAAGGCAAATGAGGCCTCCAACCTGCGTGAAAACTTCCCACCGAGATAACAAAATACTCCACGATTCCTCCCTGACAGAGTAGCCTTTATGTGACACTCTACCATTTTAATTCTTTTAAGATAAAGCAGGATTTTACTTCTACGGAAAACGAGCGGCAGCTTTATGTATGCATGCAATAAGGCTGTATTTTGCTCGTCACAAAAAAGTAGCAATATCCTCACGAAGGTAAATTTTAAGTCCATGTAGACAGCAAAGGGTTAAACGAGAGGATTTTCTTGCTAGCTTTTGCAGCGACGTCTTAGTTTTAGCTCTACCACGACCTTGCCGATCAGCGTCGACAGCGTTGAATATTTTTGAAAAATTTTGAAATAGTAAATCAGTATCGAGTTCTCATGTAATTTAACACTCGCATTCGCACATGATCATCGTAGGAACGAATTCCTTTTAGAATGACATGAGATACAGTTTTCAACTTCTGCTCAATTTTGGCTAGAACTTGAGGAGGTATGCTCATTTTTCCCTATCGAGCAATTTTTCAAAATCCAAAAGAGCTTTCTAAATTTCATTACTTTTAGAAAACGCTTTAATCTTGCTTTGCTAAACTGAAATAAAGTCCGTACTTTATGTTGAGTAACAATCCAATTCTTCTATTTATAAATTAAAAACTGTGAAAATACGAATGACAAACAGGATTTAAGGGATCACTCGTCAGTCAAAAGTGTGTGTGTGTGCGTGTGGGTTGTGTGTCTGTCTGTGTGCGTGTGTGTGTGAGTGTGTGGGTGCAAGAATGCGCGCTGAATGCTCAGTCCTGGGCTAAAGGTCATTGTGCAAGGCAAAAATTCATTTTTTTCTGTTTGAAATTTAAAAAAATAAGCTACATCGTTGATGCAGACACAATGATGAAGAGCTTTCAACGCAAGCCTTGGATACCTTGAAGATGTTTGGGCCTCCACGCCCCGGCCACACTGGGGTGCCGCCGCTTTGCGTGCATGTCCTTCGCATATCCGTGAGCTGTTGAATGAGGCCGTTTCCCTAGAAGCCAGGCACACAGCAGACGCGGCAGTGTTCAAGTGGTGGCTTTGTTGCGTAAACTTGTCACATTTCCTCTGCGTCACCGAGCGTGGGCGTCGGGACCGTGCCTGTATTCTGCCTCTCGTGCCACTTCTGAGGTCAGCGTTTGTGACCCAAGCTTGTTTCTGGTTACCGCTCCTCGTGTGACCGCTGGATATTGAGGGGTTGTACGAGTTTACTCACCTGAACTTCTGTTTTTTCTCATGTTTTTCGATACGAAAGGATAAAAATGTATGTATAAAGGTACGTTTCAGGTTCTCGCAGTCGTTAATGAAAGTGAGTTAGGTATAAAAATATTACTAAGACATTTGTTCATGCTAACGTAGTTTATTAGCTCCGAGTTAAAATTTATACGGCTGTATAACCAAGAAACACGAGGCTAACTCATTTTAACACAGCACGATAAAATAGATATTTCAAATCGTAAAATAATTTTACGTTAATGGGCGATCTGCACTAAATATTCACTAGCCTTCTTCAGCAAATTAAATATGGTGGTGATAATCGTGAGACTTGTAGGCTGCGAACTGCACGAACATCGACCGAAGACGAAAACGGTCAAAGAGAAGCCTGAACTCTGGAGGCTCTCTGTGGAATCACGCGATGAAGACCGACTTGGCAGCTGCCGAGATTAGGGAACTCTCCCGCTGCTGACCTGACAGCAACAAGGAACAACGGCTCACTGGATCGATGCAGGACTTGCTCAATCGAGTTGAAGCATGGCACGAACATCGGCGAAATTATTTAGCTTTTTTATTGACCACAACTTGTTCTCTTTTGAAGTCTTAAATACGAATGATTTAGATGAGTGATGAAGTAGATTCTTTCGCTCATCGGAATGGCAACAATGCAGCAGAAGCCCAAGAGCGCTGCCGAATGGGTTGCTATGTTTCTATTCTGCCTGACACTAAAGCAAAACTAAAGCAAAATGTATCGATGAAAGCGTCTAAAGAGATGATATAAATCTACAAATAATGACCATAAATCACTGAGTGAGGTGGGTGGCTCAAGGCCCGTTTTGCGAATATCGTCCAGCCAAGCCTTGTTCAGGAACACCAAAGTGCTTCTCGCTCATGTATAAGGAGCTGTGCCTTTTTTCTCAGCTTTATTTGAATCTTTTAGACTTTTCCGCATGGGCTATCTTCGGTTCAAAGGCTTACTTTAAAGTTCACTAAAATCTCGAGGATCTGTTAGCGGTCTTTGCCAAAGGATGAAGAGGATTTTCAGGGAGACTCTAAACTCCAGAGCGACGGCCTTCATGAAGGCTCTGGACGCTGCCCTCGTTGTCAATCCAGTGACCCTTCATCAAATAAAGTAGTACCGTCTCGAAAACGGAAGCATCTTCAAACGAAAATGAAACCGTCTCTAGTTTCGTCTGTTCACTCGTAGGGTCTTTTGTACGATAAATGTTTCGAGTGCTCAGGAACTAAGACGCTTTTCGATATGACTTTTATTTAGATTTACACTTGGCTTTATAATCTAGATAATATTGAAATTCTGATCATGCTTGCTTTTTTTTTTGTATCCGTGCATATATTTCAGTAATAACATAGGACAGAAATTCAAAGCCCATCTCTCAGTAATGAAATATGGGATTATCCATTGTATTATGACTACGGTTCGTGGGGATTAAAGTGAATGAATTATTTTCATCACTTTTGGATACTTGTAGGGAAATAAGGAAGAATCGTTAGAATCTCAAACGGGACTTTCAAAGTGGTAGTGACCCAACGGGTTAGAGGTGGTCTAGTCTATTCTAAAAGCCAGCTCGAGGCTGATGCGCAATCTAATCCTATCATTGTAATAACCCCGAGAGATTTGTGGTTACTCTGATTCCAAAACGTATTATACTGGATCTCATTCTATAGTGCTACAGTTATGTTCAAGCAAAGTGTTAACACAAAGTACACTCATTTTTACAGACTTGATTGAAATCAACCCATCATCAACCGAACAGCCCATTACCAACTATGCCGCTCTTTGCCTCTCCACTTGCTATCGCGTATTTAATTAAGTGAAAATTACCCTCGTAATTAACATTCCTTCAGATAATAGCTCCTCTGATGACTCCCACTCATTAAATAACCGTATCCATGGTACGTAAGACTCCTTTGAAGTTCCCTTCAAGTTTTTTTGAAGACTATGACGATCGGAAAACGGACTGGGGGACTGACGGACGGTTGGACAGGCTTTCTCATTTGTTGTTACGAGTAACCTAGACTTACGAACAGTAATGTCATGAATCGGACATTGTGATTATGAAAGATCGTTATTTCTAACCTTTTAATCAGGATATCTTAAAAGATGAGGTGCAGAAGCCAAAAGCTATGATTGACATACAATTTTAAATTGACAGGTATGAAGTGAGCCACAATGATAATTTGGATGAAAAGCTTTTACTGATGCAGTATAATTAGCTCGGGGTCTTAGTCAGTTTCTATCTTATAACTGTTACGGTGTTTTAACATCTCAAAGCTACCTTCCAGGTAGAATAAAGTGTAAGAAACCCTCCTTCTCCTCAAGAGAAGGATAACTGAGCTTTCCTCGAAATGGAATGGTGAGAGCAGCTGTTCTTAAAATATAAGTGAATCTTGAGAATAGAGCCCTTAGTAGCTAACGACAGCGAAATGAGTGGTGTGCGCTGCATGGGTGTGCCAGAGTGCAGTCCGTGACACCTGAGCAAGTCTGCTCTTGAAAATGAATGTAAAGAAGATTAGTAACGTCGCATATCAAGATCCAGCAGGCCTCTGAAAACTACTCTTCATATTTTTTAGTGTATGACTAACGAGTTCCTTCCCCAGCTTCACCTGCAACACACCTCCAGCAGGAGAGCCTTGTTTTACTCCTCTGATTTTTATACCGTACTCGATCTTATTTTCTAGCAGTCTTTTCACTTCACTTTTTTCTATTTTCTAGCAGTCTTTTCACCTCACTTTTTTCTATTTTCTAGCAGTCTTTTCACCTCACTTTTCCTGTTTTTTAACAGTTTTTTTACCTTACTTTTATCTATTTTCTAGCAGTCTTTTCATCGCACTCTTTCATCTTCTCGAGCAAACTTTTCCCCTTCTGCAGTCTATAGTCTTTTCCACCAGTTTTTCACTGCACTCTATAGTCTTTGCTACTAGTTTTTCACTGCACTCTATAATCTTTTCTACTTGCTTTTCACTGCACTCAATAGTCTTTTCTAGCTACTTGTGGAAACCCTGTGACCGACTGAGACAACAGAGATATAGAAATTTTTCGTTTTTTTTTGTTGCTGCGGAAACTAAATCTTCAATGAATTTCGTTGAGATAAACCTTACGTTTAGACGATAGCGGCAATCACACCCGAGTGAGTAATACTTATACGCGTATACTATTACTGAAAAGTAAATTCCGCAATTAATGTACTAACGATGGGTAACATTATGCGCTCACGCATAGTCCATATGAAAAGCAACGTTTTGTGATTAAGCACTTGTGATTAGGAAACGGGGAACCGACCATGAGCTCTTCCAAAGACTTTGTGAAAATAAAAGGAACATGACTAGACGCATTAATAGGTACTCTAAGACTCCCAAAGCCAAATGAAAAATAACGGTGAATCCCGTGAGATAATGTGGTTTGCCGTACTGCTGATACGGACTGCCTTCCCTGATATGTATAGTCTCGTTGATTACGAAATCGCACTCGGGAATCAGCACCCACCGAAAAAATGTAGACACAAACTTTGGGTTCTTTTATGTAACATGAATTGCATTTCTTGAAATATTGAACTCCCAGGTACCATTTTTATTAATAATTGTAGGACTTCTTTTGGGGAATTTTTATTTAGCCGCGCTTTCGAGATGTACGTAACTCGTTATCACCGGAACGAGATTTTGAAAACCGTGACGAATAAGGAGATGGCACGTATCTAGTATTCAAAATATATTTTTTTTGGGACAATTCAACATCCCACTATACAGGGTGGGCCACAAAAAATTCATTTTTTTAAATACTTATAACTCTGTAACTAATAGCCGTAAAAACTTCTATATGGTTATATTTTCACCGCCATTCAATGTACTTTCCGGAGGTTGAACCATTCTGCAATGAAAAGAAGAGTTCAACAACAGATGAACAATATGATGAACAAATAAAAACATATTAGAGTCACCGTATATAAGAGGGTATCTTAAGAAGTTAATGACATTTGTCCCGTCATTTTCGGTGAGTCTCGTCCGCTAGTATTGGATAATTCCCGTAATAAGTGTAGAAAAATTAGATATCTCAATTTCATGAATTAAAAAAATAAAATCCGTGAACAGATAAAAACATTTTCTTTTTAAGCTTCCATTCTTTCCAAACTCACCTTCAAGAAGAAAGACCTAAAATTCAAATTTCAAAATGGACTAGAGTAGAAAAAATTTATATTCCGGGTACAAGACTTGGAAATGCATTGAACAATAAATTAAACATGGGGCATCTAGCGCAATATAAACAAATCAACAAAACCTGAGTGGTAATTTAAATTTGGATTATTACTGAAAACATAAATAGATTCTGGTATCCGGAGGCCCAAGTCCTGCCATTGACCAATAATTATGAAATTGTCATCATTAAGATGATCAAATTCCAGAGCATGGTTCCGAATTTTACTATGCACTGGAGTGGTAATTAATTTTTCACTTCAGTAGGAATCACCCTCATATTGACCTACTATGGCTTAATAAAACTCCGATCCCAAGAAGGAAGATCAATCTCTGAAATTTTTCTCAAAAATTTTTGTTATCATGGGAGTTAAGAAATTTTACAAATTATCTCAATCGAACATTATTTTCCATTACTCAAATTTTGGGTGATGCTTAACTTATTTGATGGTCATTCTCTTTACAATGGGTATTGACGTCAGAATATGGTTAATTTTTATCGATATTTCTTCGATATTCACTCAGTCTCTCTTACACTTACGGGTTTCTCCAATAAAGGCCTTTTCGCAATTGTTAAAATTAATTTAACGCACTACATTAGTTGTATTGGATTTGAAACATTTTCATCTGCATTGTTTAATTTAGACTGCGGAGCATTTTTTGACGTTCTGGCGATTCTGACATTTTTTTTTTCTTAAATTCGATTCAATCTAAGAATTGTTCTTCGCGGCTACACAGATTTCATCTCGGCTCACACTTCATCTCTCACTCCCTACACAGCTCCCAGCCCGCCTCACACTTCATCCGTCACATTCGCCACACTCACAGACAGCTCCCAGCTCGGCGTGTAATGAGGAGCCGCGTCCGGCAAACTCGGTTCTGTTGACACAGTTTCATAAGCAGACTCCTCCTCGACACCATTTTTGGGGCGAGGCGCGAGCACCGACTGCCCCTTGACACTTCGACGCTCTGGTCGGTCGACAAATGCAAAAGTTCTGCCACTTTGGCCCTCATGACGTAGAGTCTTGCATTTGCCCCCTGCAGGGAACATTTGAAATGTCAGTCGAAGGTAAATATTTTGAGGAAAATTTTGAGATTTTTCGACTAAGCGATTTTTCGATTTTTCGAATAAACACATAAGTGTTTACTCGATTTTGTGAATGTCGTATCTGACAATTTTCACGACCGAAGATGTTCCCTAACGTTGATTTGGTTTTCATGGGGCAATAAAATATTTCCTTCGCTGTTGTATCATTACTTTGATTGTAAATAGTTCGTTTTCCCCACTTGCAAAAAAAAATTCTCCCAGAAATTCTAATTATGGCCCTATTTTTTTAGGAAATCTTTTCATGCTTTCTCCTCCAGTACTCATTTTAAATCAGTTTTATCATGCTCGGTTACTACTTGCTTCTTATCAAGAAACTTTTGTTTACACGCCCACAACTCCTCCAAAGTTCGGGAAGAATTTTTTTCCAAATAAAAGTACGTTAATTCATCACGCATTTGCCTGTAACGTTTTCCTGTTTTCCTATCAGGCCTTCATCCACGCCTTCAGGCCTGACGGCGACGCTGAACTTGGAATACAGAAAATTTGACTTATTTTTTCCCGGCCGGCTACCCAAATTTGGCAAGGTGTTCTCTCTTTAATTAGAAAAGCTGAGAGGTTGCCTGGGATTTATGGCTTCTTCGAAATAAAAACAAAGGCGAGTGACCTTACGGGCAAAATATTCTGACGAATATTTGACCCCGGCCCCTCATAGCCCCAAATCGGGCAGCTCTGAGCCCTCCAAAATTCAGCACAACAATCTATGTAAAAGCTGAAATTAGTCGAAGCACTCAATGAATATCAGTCGTGAGCTTTTAATGAGTAAAATATCGTATTTGAGAAGTCATTTCATGTAAGTGGCTTGGTTTCTCCGGACCAAATTTTTTCGGTTTCAGTTTGACTTTTTATTTGGGACATAAGTTTTGTAATTGCTCAATTTTTTCACATATGACCTGAAGTTTTGCATTGAAATTCAATTTCTCCATCCTAGGCGTTGGCCGAATCTAACGCGATTATTCTCAGTTGGCACTCTTTTTCAATTGTGGTAACGACCACTAAGGCAGCAGCGTCTGAAGATTAACCTTAATTCAGTCTGATCGCATTCGTGAGGCCAATTTCTATATTCGTGTTAGGTTTTCTTCCACTTACGAAGCAGATGTGACAGCTCCTCATACCCGCTTACTTTGCACGTTTACCCAAACCAAAATCGTTCTAGTAACTCCTGAAATTTCGGAAAAAAAATTCTTATTAGTGCATTTTTAATTTTTTATCGCTTCATGCTGACTTTATATTCGGAGTATCTGTCTTCTTCAAATTATTATTCGGCATAGTTTAGCTAAATAACGGGACTTATTTCTCTGCATCCTCATTTCATAATTTTTCCAGTCGTTCAAGACGCATTCTTTAAATTTTTTATTAAACAACTTTCTGTACCGTGAATTTGCCAAGTCCCAATTTCCACATCCAGCACATCTGCGTTGGGATATTCTTGTTTACGGAAGTGAGATCTCAGTGAAAATTGAATGCAATTGCTCCTCTCTTGGCTCTGGAAGATTTCCAAAATTGTTGAAAGTTGGTGCTTTTGAAAACATTGCGTGCTGCATGCATATGCTTAAATAAGCAGAGGGGGAGCTGCTCCTCCTCTTGCTTTAGAGGAGCTGCCAAAAGTAGAAAACCCAAGGAAAACCTTTTCTCGAAAGTGTTTCCTCCTTCGCACCTAACAAGAACTCTAAACTTGTGCAGTCATTTGTTCTTAAAAGCCATTTTAATGGCCGATCTCACCCATGCATCCAAGTTCATTTCCTTTCTCAACCGAGCGTCATGGTTGTGCAGAGATCTGTGCAGTCCGAATTCAGGATTTTCCAACACCCGCCTTCTTTAGACAAATGCTCGCAATCTATCCGACCATTACCCCGATGACGAAGGACACCAAAAATCTACTTCAAATTGCATCCGGCATTAAAGCAAATGCTGCAATAGAAACGAACGAAGTATGCAAAAATGAAACACCCTCAAGCTTTATCTCCAAGGATAAGAGGTTATATACTGACGATAGCACGAGCTCGCATTGATTTTTCCCTGAGAAATGGAGACACACTTGCAGTTTCGGCACATTTTAATACCCAGTCCACACTGCCCGCACCTTCTTCTAGTCAGAGTCGACAGGAATCATAGTTTTCTATGAGCCATTCATAAAATCTCGGTGATCTCTAGCTGGCTGGTACCTAGCTGTTTGTGTCGTACATTTTGGCGTCGTTGGTGTTAGTGTAGTTGGCATAATTGTGCTGGTGTAGTTGGCAGGAATTTGCTGATGTAGTTGGCAGGGTTGGGCTGGTGTAGTTGGCAGGATTGTGCTNCATGTGTTGCTGGCATGTGTTGCTGGCATGTGTTGATGGCATGTGTTGCTGGCACATGTTGCTGGTATGTGTTGCATGCATGTGTTACTGGCACATGTTGCTGCTGGAGTGCAAATTGTCCCGACCGCCAGTCGATCTGGAGGCTCATCCATCATTCTCAAAAATCGTTCTTGCGCCTCGCGCTTCCCTCGTTTTGATGCTCACAGCCTCCACCACTGCACAGTTTGCAGAGTTAACGATCCCGTTTTTTACTCTGAAATTCTTTTAAATATGACTCCAATTCAGCACGTGTAAGTATTCAGTGTACGCAAACACGTGTTCAAATTTTTGTACAGTAACTACGGTTTGGCCCTCTCGTGTTCGCAAATCAATGTCAACATTCCAGTCGCACAGAGCATAAATTTTGGTGCTCGGAAAACATGCCCGCGAATAAATTTAGGTAAAGAATAGTTCAACGGTATTTGCAATAACGAATATTTTATCAACGAACTGCTAACTTTCCTGAGCATTTAAGCGAGCAGCTGTGTAAAATAGAAGTCAGATGCCCACCTTGAACCGAGAAGACTACTCACCAGAATTGGCTTTATCAATCATGTCTTATGTGCCCACTAAATCCAAAAGAAAAGGAATTCAAATTTTGTCGAATATTTAATACTAGCTGGCGTCATATCGCCTAGTCCTGCCAGGTCTGCGCTATCTCGAGACTTTTTGCTGCTCGAAAGGCCGGAGCTATGAGATAAGAAAGTCGGCGCCGGGTTTTTGATGAGAAAGCCTTAATTAATCTAGTCTGGTCCGGATGGTCAGGTTTCCAAAGTGCGCCGGCTGCTTATTTGCTAGGCCTGCAGAGAGCTCGTTTGGTTGTTTCAAAGATATTTTGCTTCTTGGTCGTGGGTGGGTTCACGTCTGTGAAATTGCCAGCTTGTGGTGGCCGTTAAGACGCAAGACTGCAGGCTTTTCTACTTATCTTTTTCTCTCTTTGTGGCGATGGCTTAGCCAAAGTTCTTTAAACCTTTTGGTGGAAAGTGCGTTCGTTTGCCTCAGCGCTCGTTGAATATTTTACGCTTATTGATGGGGCATTTACCAGTACGAGAACCAGCCTTTCGTGTTAAAAATTTTTATCAGCTGCCGGCAGTGAAAGTTTTCTCTGAGGACAAAATTGAGCAGCGTTCTTTCAGCCCTCGGCTGATATTCGACAGAAATAGGTCAGGAAAAACGAACTTTTTCATCTGAAGCTTATTGCGCCTTGGAATGTTGAGTGTATCGTTCAGTATGAATTGATCGTTCAGGTCGAATTGATCAGGCGAGTTGAGTTTATCAGGAAGGTTGAATTTATCAGGAAGGTTGAATTCATTATTCAGCTAATGTAAACTTTTGCCAATCACGGCACTGTGGGGCGAAAATTACCGAAAGTTTGCGGACATATCCATCAATCATGTCATGTAACCTTAGGAAAGCTACTGGGGGATGAAAGGGAACTGGAAAAAATGGTCTTATTTTTTGGATGCACTCGCCGGGGAAGCCGCAAGGCCGTGATCTGTTGATGAAAATATTTAAGGAGCTGCAGTTTTATCACATTGTAAACAGAGCCTTTGCTTACTAAACTATGGCATGAGGGAAATGGTCATTTATCAACATTGCCTCTAAAAATGGTAATGATGAATAAGAATTTGAACCGGAGCCCCAGTATTTGCGTTTGTTTTCAGACACTTTAAAGTGTGAGTGTACTTATGACACCGATAATTTTAGGCGTTCAGGGAGAGGAGCTAATGTATCCACAGCACATGGCATGTGTGCTGTGACTATTTCATTGCTGAACACGTAATGTCACTTTTTAGAACTCACCTGTCTTCAAAATATGTTAGCTAACCTAATTAAAGAGTTGATGAAAAGAATCACGATAGGCATAGTCTAACACAATGAAAATGCCCTATGTGAAAACATTCCCTGTAACCATACTGAAATTAAATACGCATTAGTAAATAAATAGTTTTACGAATCCCAACCAAAATTTGAACAGCGAGAGAACATTTAATGTTGTCTGAGCAGCGGCCGCTAACGCTCTGAGGAGGGAAGCGGCATCGCAGGAGAGGAGTGCCCTCTTCACTGGGCGAGTTCTGAGAAAGATGAATGGGGAGACGATGCGGCTTGTGAGGGCGTGAAAGACTTTGGGACTTGTGGGAGTTGGGGTAACGGTACAACTTGTGAGAGTTGGGGAGATGAAAGGACTTGTGGGAGATGGGGGGACTGTGCAACTTGTCGGAATTTGGGAAACTGTGCGACTTGAGAGAGTCAGGGGATTGAGCGACTTGTGGGAGTAGGGGAGATTGAGCGACTTGTATGAGTTGGGGAGATTGAGGGTTTTGGAAGATTGAGTGATTTGTGGGAGTAGGGGAGATTGAGCAGCTTGTATGAGTTGGGGAGATTGAGTAATTTGTGGGAGTAGAGAAGATTTAGTGGCTTTGCGGGAGATGGGAACTGCACGACTTAAAACAATCAACGACACCGCTTTGTATTGCATGCATTTATATAGAATAATGATGTTGTTTATTTGATATCTTTATGCGTTTTCAATCACGTATTTTCTGTACATCGAATTGATAGAAATGAAACATTGTCGTCCTACGCGTTCCTTTTACTGTATCACCCAACCG
>VOMN01023195.1:0-12272 GCA_014899125.1 Orchestia grillus | reverse complement strand
ATATAAAATAAATTTTTCTAATGATCATAAATTTTGTATTATTTTCATTTTGTATCTGACTGCGCGTCTGGCAAATGAGCCTAGTGTTTAGATTAGTTATTTGACACACACTTTGTACCTCTATGAGGATTCCTCACCTACGATCTAACGCATTTTTCAGCCATTTCCCAGAACAATTATTGCTTTGTTCTTAGGACCATAAGTAAATCTCATGAATAGATAGGTCGTTATGTCATCGACACAAAAGATAACAAACACAATACGCGAAAGCCTTGGTTCTGACCATATCGCATATGAACCAATAAATACGTAATTTAGGACACACCTGTACTTTTTAAGGCAATGCGCTAATCTGAGTCATTTCGCAGTCGCAGACGTTAATTTCAAGACCTTGTAATGAATTTGTCCTGTCTTTGTGACCTTCCGTCTTTTTTCTGCAACAAACACACACCTCTTGTCCCACTGTCCCACACTCCCACTATCATTCACGATCAGTCGACTGCCTTCAGTGTACACAATAATTCGGTGGTGTGAGGTAGTGTTCTGCAGCACGCTCCTGACCCGTCACTCGCTGTGTCTGGGTGGTAGAATTGCAACGTGTTACATCCACAAAAAGCATTCCAGCATGGATTTTTGCTCGGCTTGACAATTTGCCTTGATGTTCTTGTGTTTTCTGGTCGAGGAACGTATTTTTAAATGGGGAAACTATTGAAAGATATATGTATTTCACTCGACAGGCCGCATAAACAGCCCTCGTCAATTATTCAGATTTGTGGCCGTTTGATGGCAGAATTTGTTTGCACTGTGAAACATACAATAATTCAGTTCAGTTTGTGCCGTGTGTGTCGTCAGTCGGCAATAGAAAAGAGAGAGCGTTTGGCTCAATTTATTAACACTAAGCCGGTCTCGAAGTCTCAAATTGTCGTGTATTTGATTACGCATCAGGATCTTTGTTATAGAATATTTCCGCTAATATTATTCAGAGTTCAGCTTCCTCACGGTTCTTTTTATGTCTGGATGGGGCCCCTGTATTGTAGCGGCCTGTATGTAGGCCCCCTGTATTTTGGTGCCCTGTATGTGTGCCCCTGTATTTTTGTGCGCTGTTTGTGGGCCCCCTGTATTTTTATGCCCTGTATGTATACCCCCTGTATTTTTGTCCTCCGTATATGTGTCCTCCGTATATGTGTCCTCCGTATATGTGTCCCGTATATTTTTTGGCCCTGTATATGTACCCCCTATATTTTGGTCCCCTGCACATTTATGTACCTCCTATATTTCTCAATTCTGAAGCGATCTCCGCTGTAAACTACGACCACTACCACTGCCAAGAGGGCATTGCCGCAGAGCGCCCCAAGTCACATATGGCAAAAGTTAATAACGAGACAGTCGGGAATCAGGTACGGTGCCGTAGCGTAGGTTGTGCACTGCACAAATTCGTCAATTTCTAAATATGGGCTAAAAAAAGAAATTTGGTCTGTGAGAGCTTGCAGTGAACGAAGGATTCGTGTTTTGCGAGGCTCTATTGTACTTCAATATCCAAATTTAGTGTAAAACTAGTTGAAAGAACACACTTAGTATACGATTTTCTATTAATCGTGACTTTTTAAAAATGAAGCTTTTTCTCGTAGTTGGTCACCTTATGGTAGGGAGATTTGAAGGGAAATTCGAGGCAAAATTAGAGCGAATTCCTGCATTTTTATTCATATGCTCGATTTTTCGATGCTATCTATGTTAACGCAGGTGTAGAGAGGAACCTGTTGTACCTCGGACCCGACGTGCCCCGGGCCTAGGGGTCAATACAGCCCTCAGTGCAGGCGTTTCAAGAAACTGGGCAGTTCTGGAGTCGGCCGCTATGGGCATGTCCAGAACTACTTCTACTACTATCACTGAACCACCAACAATAGTTTTCCTAAATGCCTGCAGAGGAGCTGAAATCAACACTAGGTCCGAGGTAGAACACGTTCACCTGCATAGCGGATGACGTAGCCAGTTTGATAGTTTCACGTTAGGTTAAAATTCCACCTACGCAGAACTTTTCACATAATGAGGAAGTTCCAGTGTCATAAGAAACTGTCCAAGTCGTAAGGAAGTTTTCACGTAGGAGAGAAATGGTATTTATAAGAACTTTTTTCGAGTACATAGCATTATAATAATTTTTTCTCTTAGACCAATGCGAGTTTTTAAAGCAGAGTTTAAAGTGAATCACAAAAGTATTCATTCCGATGCAAAGAGCTAACCTAACTTGAAAGAGAGCAATTCAGTTTTGAAGTTCGCGCACGTTTGTTCTCACTTTCATGTGACGAACTTGAGAATGAGACATTTGTCAATCGTGTTATGCTTGAAAAAAAACGATGTGGCCACCGCCTCGTCATGTATGCGTGCACTGGGAGATAAAAAAAATCGGGTCGAAAGCTTGTAACATATTTCAGATATATATCTAACAGAAGTGGGACCAAGACTTATTAACAGGTACCTATGTTACACCAGTGAGACTAGCCTGAAAAAACATATGGTTAATTTTTATTTCTTAACATAGGCACCTCAAATATTATATGAACAATCGACCAGTGTCTTTTTTTGTGACCTCTGTACAACTTAGCTGAGGTTAAAAGTCTGACCTCAGATGGAGCATGACTGAAACGAGACGGTATATGAATAATTATTGAAATACTGAATACTCAGGTTACATATTTTTATCTTTAAAGAATACATATGTGTGGGAACAGAGATTTTGCATTTGCAGAATTTGAAAATTACTCGATGGCTGCCTTAATTAAAGCATAGTTCAGTCGAGGTAAGGAGGCCACGCACCAGTGTTATCAAGACACTTTACTCCAACTTAATGACGCCACATCCTTACATCGGATTCTAATCGTAATCACAGACGCTTTTCTTAACGTTCGATGAACAATAACTTGAACTGAAAAGACCCTCGGCAGCGTAGCGAGAGTATAGAGCGCCCCTTGTGCGCTCTTTATCGGATAGTTAGGAAACCAGGCAGTTGGGAGCGTGACTCGTGAGCACGCACCATCAGAATTCTGCTAGTTTAGTGATGCGAGTATTGGAATAGTTAGGGAACCGGGCAGTTGGGAGCGTGTCTCGTGAGCACACACAATCAGAATTCTGCTAGTTTAGTAATGCGAGCAACCGGTAAATCTCAATCAAGTCGACATACTTATCAATTGTGAAATATTGACTTGAAAAACCTTCTCTACTACGACGGCTGTAAAAACCGCGTTAAATCATTCATTTCTGTTTTAGGATTTCTTTCATACGTTGCCACTGATCCGAACAGTAAAGATAATATGGGATTATTTCACTTTAATAGAGTTTTATTTTTCAGAGACTCAGTTTAGATAATTTTGCGTTTTTATTTCGGAACTTGAGATAGAAAGCATGTTGCAGTGCTTGTAACAGAACTTTTTGTGGAACCGAAAAATCAAGCAAGGAGGAGTTTCGCCATGTTTTCGTAACAAAACTTTAAGTACTCTATACAACAAAGACTTTCTTTAAAGTGAAGGGTTCTATGTGTTTAATTTACTGAGAGAAATTCTCAAAAAAGGCTTAAAGCTAATATTTGACTGTAGACACGTTCCTAGAGCAGACACGTTCTGCGTTCACACGTCCAGAAAATTGATATCTCATGAAAGACATACATACGTACATACGTACGTACGTGCATACATGCATATACATTTATTTTGTAGCTGAAAACTACATGTCTCTGCTGAGAGGTATGTCGCGTCATCCGCATTTATTATAAATTTTGACTGTAAGCTCATTAAGGCGGAAAATTGATTCGAAGATGTCGAGTGATTTTGTTTATGTATTCGGATATTATTTTGAGGACCACTAGAACATTTACCTCTTCAATTTAGTTTCCACTTTTATTTTCTGCTGCGTCCTAAAATAAAGGCGAAGAGAGACTTTTCATTTTGTAATTTAGATTGCTTCTTTAGCTAACTTTCCAGAGTTTGTCCGTTTTTGGCTGAGTCAAAATAGTTCTGACTGCACTCGATAGTTACTGACAGTGTTGAGCACCGTCTCCTGAAACGCTAAGCAGCTCGTGATTTTTGCCTGGGACGTAAGAAATGTCGGTCAGTGAGTTCTAATTCAATTAAGCTGCGGAACAAACTTTCACTGGTGTTGTTCCTGGCGTAAAACGATAATTTCGCGTATCTTTGTGATTTAGCCAGATAAAAAAAACGATAGAACGAAATTTCAAATTTGCCAATCTTCAATACAATACCACTGATAGACATCACCGCAAGTATAACGCAAAAGCAAAATTTCACCAGAACAATGGGTATATTTTATCGTTATACACTATACAGTACATGAGCTAGGAAAAAACACCAATGGACAGGAGCACAAATCCCGTTGCACAGTGCACTCCAGTGTTGCACAGTGCAATTCAGTGTTGCACAGTGCAATTCAGTGNGCACAGTGCAATCCAGTGTTGCACAGTGCAATCCAGTGTTGTACAGTGCACTCCAGTGTTGTACAGTGCAATCCAGTGTTGCACAGTGCAATCCAGTGTTGTACAGTGCAATCCAGTGTTGCACAGTGCACTCAACTGTTGCACAGTGCAATCCAGCGTTGCACAATCCAGTGTTGCACAGTGCAATCCGGCGTTGCACAGTGCAATCCAGTGTTGCACAATGCAATCCAGTGTTGCACAGTGCAATCCAGTGTTGCACAGTGCACTCCAGTGTTACACAGTGCAATCCAGCGTTGCACAGTGCAATCCAGCGTTGCACAGTGCAATCTAGCGTTGCACAGTGCAATTCAGTGTTGCACAGTGCAATCCAGTGTTACACAATGCAATCCTGTGTTGCACAGTGCAATCCAGTGTTGCACAGTGCAATCCAGTGTTACACAATGCAGTCCAGAGTTGCACAGTGCAATCCAGTGTTGCTGCGAGCACCTCTCTGGGCTCCGAGATGGGCTCGGACGCAGGGGCTGTGCTGTGACCGCTTTGTGCCTCCAATGTTCGCCATGCCAATAGCAGTCGTACATTTTTACCATGGGACTGTTCTTCACGGAGTTTTGAATCGCTTTATTCGCTAAGGAAGTTAATTTTGAAATATGGCAGCGACGGGCGGCACTTGATGACGCACTTCGCTCAGCTCAAATTCATTTACGCCTCAGACTCCGTCCAGTTTTCCGTCCCTCCGGCCGTCATTGCACAAAAAGCCTGCGGGGGACGACATAGACAGAGAATATGGAGCCCGATTTCAGATGATTACTTATTTTAAACGCGTGTTATTTCATATATTCAGGTCACTAACTTCGTGGGCTTTAATAAAAAAAATGAATTAGGTAGTCTTAATGCTGTAATCTTCCATGAGATATCAATTTTCTGGACGTGTGAACGCAGAACGTGTCTGTTCTAGGAGCGTTTCTACAGTCAAATATTAGCTTTAAGCCCTTTTTGAGAATTTCTCCGAGTAAATTAAACACAACCATTCACTTTGAAGAAAGTTTTTGTTGCACAGAGTAATGAAAGTTTTGTTACGAGAAGATTGCGAAGCTCCTCCTTGCTTGATTTTCCAGTTCCACGAAAAGTTCTGTTACAAGCACAGCAACATGCGTTCTATCTCAAGTTCCGAAATAAAAACGCAAAATAACTCAGTCTCTGAAAAATGAAACTCTATCACCTACGCTGGTGTGCAGACTTTGCATCGACTAATTTTAGAGCAGAGAAGAGTTCACGACGCCTCGCTGAGCCTACAGTGCTGTCGATGGCCGTCATCGCGATCTCTCATCAGTACATGGTAGGAGTAAAATTTTTATTGGTGGCCCTCACGAGAATTTTGTGTCAGTGTCTGGTCGGGTTGCTGATGCCGAAAAAAAGTCTCCACCGAGATTTTAAATTTTACTCCATTTTAAGTATTTTCCATTTTTAATTTTACATTTTAAACATAAAGTTTAAATTCCGATCTGTTGGGTTACATTCCAATAATAAATATCGTATTTTCAACCGTCTGTAGCTGAGGCATCGTCCTGTCGAGTCTAGCGTCCCTGGTCAGCGCTTTGGACCCTTTTGTGTACCGACGCTTGCTTGAGCTGAGTGTCGAGTACTTAATTTAATTCGAATTCTAGTGCCTAGTGAAGGTAAGAGTCAAGGATCCAGCGTTTAAGGATTTTCCATGCGTTTAAAATGAATATTTCAAGGGCATGGACCATAACTAAGCACTAGATCTTTCTTTAGAGCCTGTCGGCCACCTCTAATTTCCTTTATCACGCGCTCATATGGTGGCGAGAGTAGCCGACATAATGGCATGTTGTACGAGCAGACACTTGTGTAATAAACGCGCGCTAAGCAACCTGACCTGATGACCTCTATAAAGTCGGCTAAATTTAATGAAAACACTTGTTACGTTCATTGAGACTAAGAATGACTGAACATATGTAAAAAAATTGAAAGCATTCAGTACTCCAATAAGGGTACTGAATTATATCAGTTTTAACCACCAAACAGAGGGCGAGGGCTGGTCGCTTACCTATCGCACAGAGCACCATGCAGATGTGCAGAGGGGGAGACTAGAATTAATCCTCTACGTAGTATCAAATGTTATTGTTCAATTTCATGCTATGAATTAAATAGGGGCAAAAAGCACCATGCACACAGGCTGTATTCATTTTGTAACTTTTAATTGAAGGAATAACCTCAATAGTGCGCTCAGTTCTTTAACATGGGATGCACAAGGTACCCTCATGTGGTGCCGCTGGAATGAAGTTTGGCTGAGTTTCTTTCCGATTAGCGCCCTAATTGGGCAAAAATTGTGGGGTATCCTTGATTTTAATATCAGTATGAGTTTTCAATGAATGGAAGCTTTCGGACTATAAAGAGAGACTGGGCCGGGTCTTGCATTTACGTGTCTTTTCAGGTGCGGAGATCGATCGAGGTCTTTAGAAGACTGCACGTTGCCGTACAGAATGTATTTAGGGATGAAAGTTTTACTTTCTTCCGTCCTGTACAGTTATCCTCCAGTGAATACATATCTGAGTGTGCATAGGTCGGTTCTATCAGTATTCACTACATGTATCTGCTTGGTGTAAATTTCAATAATTTTCAAAACCTAAAGTATCACATGCCGCTATTTTATCCTCATTTTGCCAAGGTAAATAAAGACTTCGTCTACAGACCTTGTGCTGATATATTCCTCGAATGAAGGCTGAGTGAAGTCGCTGATCCTCGTACAGACCAAGATCGTTACCATCTTTATATTTTGATGCCAATATCAATAAGCAAGTTGAGGCGCGTCCAAGACAGTACTTGTCAGCTGAATTTCCGGAGCTTAGGTTGAAGCCAATCTTTTTCTTGAGACCTCGTGATTCCCGTTGTTCGAGCTTTCTTCTCAACGATGAATTTTTGAAATGAGCGGAGAAAGAGGAATTCATTTCCGTCGGAGTGGGGCGATGGGAAGAGACAACTGGGCTGCCGAAAAACCGTCTTCCTCGTGGGATTACGACCAGCTGGGGCCGCGATATTTCGAGCTGTTATGCTGCTGTTCAGAGCAGCTTCGTAGTTTGGCGGAAAATGACAGAATTTTTGATGGTTTAATTATGTTTATTCCACTTACACTGCATAAATGGTGTGCCGAGATACGTTAAAAATAGATGGATCCTCTGGAAAGTTTGATCGTCATACGTATAGTTCAGCGCCTCAATTCCTTGATTCACGAAAGCTGTAATTTATGAGAGTTTTCTTGAAGGGGGGGGCTATAGATAGTAATTCAAAATTTGTGCCCTACATCACTTATTCACGAAGATCTCAAACCGTCCCAGATTTAGGCATGACTAAAGATCGCTATTCGTGAATCAGAGCGTCCTACTGTGTTCACCTGGAGGGTCTGGATGACGGTAAATGGCAACTAACCAACAAATTTACTTACTGAAAATGAGCACAAGCCTTCGTTATGAATTCGTGTTCTCCTAAATCGTTAAACACTAAGTTCTACTTCACGTTATGGACAGAAATTGGGTAAATGGCAATTTTTTGTCGTCTTCTTGTTTCGAAAGTGGTCGAATATCAGGAAAATTCCTGTAAGATTTACGATTCCCCGTAGAGTTCACGCTCATCACTCGACGAAACTTCTAATTCAGCCTGTCCGAGAACACGTGCGCATTGTGGGGTAACTTCTTACCTTCAGTGGGTCATGTGGGGTAACTTTTCACCTTCAGTGGGCCATGTGGGGTAACTTCTCACCTTCAGTGGGCCATGTGGGGTAACTTCATGGCTTCGGTGTGCCTTGAGGGGCAACTTCATGGCTTCGGTGTGCCTTGAGGGGTAACTTCATGGCTTCGGTGTGCCTCAAAGAGTAGCTCACTTCCTAGATTGAACGTAATTTTTAGGAATCTGCTACGCCGACTTTCAGTAGTCGTGTTCCGTGTCTAGCTGCGGTGATTAGAGCTAAAAAGTACGCATACTTAAAAGAAACTGTACATGGTTCGTACAAGTGGGATGTTTGGGCATATTTGGAGAGATATGTGTTTTCGTGTCAGTGTACTTCTTTAACTTATGCGTGTATTATTTATTCGTATAACGCTCGAGTGGGAATGTTGAATTCGCTTAACATTTGTGCGACTTAGTGCGATCCGGTGTCGTGGGCTTATGGTGATAATTTTGTTTGGTTTAAATAATGAAAAAAATACTCTGCTCTATTATATGGAATGTACGAAATTTTTGTGGAACCTGATTCTGTGTTTTCCAAACCAAGACAAAGAAAGTGAAAGCGCCTAGCTCAGGCGACCTCTAGCTGACGAAGTAGAGGCAGGTAGCTTCTGGACACCTTTTGTGTTTAATATATACATGATGTATAATACTGAAGGCATAATAATTAATATGGTATAATTACAATGCATAATACGGGACGCAGGAGACATAGTTTGAGTCCAGGTCTGAAACTGGGGTGCTGGGGTCACAATTTTACATGAAAATTTTCCTTACTTCATTTGAAATTATAGAGTCGAATCATTTTGAATATCAGTGTTGTTGCTTTAAAACTGAACCAGTTTCACAGCTGGGCATAGCGGAGTGAAATAGATTTTCGTAGTCACGGTCCCAAGCGAAGGAAATGGCAGTCTGCATGTCTACGCAGGAGCAGAGGGAGTGGCACCGCTCACGGCAGACCCCGCATGCGGCGACAGCGTCACCACAGCATGCGATAATCCTTCAAACTCGATTAGTTTGCCGGATTGTTTAGTTGGTGGCCCTCATATTATGGCGGAGGAGCGATAGCTTGATCGTGGCTCGTAAAGATACTCCATCTGTGGCTGCCATATCAATAGAGCTCATACACTATTTTATGGACCGTTCGATACTGGCCGTAAGAGACTTTCTCATCCGAGCTCTACTTCGAATACGGGCCTTTCTTGACTGAATTGGGCGCCGATACCAATGTAACGTCTGTATCGATTTATGGAACGTCTGTATCGATTTATGGAACGTCTGTATCGATTTATGGAACGTCTGTGTCGATTTATGTAACGTCTGTATCGATTTATGGAACGTCTGTATAGATTTATAGAACGTCTGTATCGATTTATGGAACGTCTGTATCGATTTATGTAACGTCTGTATCGATTTATGAAACGTCTGTATAGATTTATGGAACGTCTGTGTCGATTTATGTAACGTCTGTGTCGATTTATGTAACGTCTGTGTCGATTTATGTAACGTCAGTGTCGATTTATGTGACGTATGTGTCGATTTATGTAACGTCTGTGTCGATTTATGTAACGTCTGTGTCAATTTATGTAACGTCTGTGTCAATTTGTATAACGTCTGTATCGATTTTGGACCGAAACTGATACTTTACTAAAACTGATACGTTACCAAAAACGAAATTTCCCTGAGACTGACGCCTGACCGAAACTGATTTGTACGTCACAAGTTTAGAACAGAATCAGATCGCCTTGCGTGACTTCCTAACAAGGAAGAGATGACTTGCACCTCAGGTTCGTAAGCAAGCGACCGTACGTCTCAAAATGGACTTGTGTGAGCTGTTCAGACGATGTAGAACAAACCGTGGCGTATTTATTACTCTGTGACCCAATGTCACTCATGAGGAGTATTTAAAAATCGTGTTTTGTTCTTTAATTCATTGTTAGGTTCCGTAAATTTGCAGCCAGACGCCTGTTGCATGACACAAGAATAATACTTTGCAAAAAATTTTGTCCAATGCGAAGCATAAATTGGGCGTCGTATAGTTAATCGTGCGGACAGCGGTTGGATGTGAAATGGCCGTGCGAGTGATGATGAAATCTATGCCGCCTGAGCCATGGCCCATTGCAGAGTGCGACGGCAGTCCTAAGTTCTCGGAAGTCCAACGCGTGGCGTTTCCCGGTGTGCAACGTTTTATAAATTCGTGTCCAATGGTAAGCACCGGCGGAAACATGGGGGACAAAAGTGTATACGTACTAACGGATTGTGTGTAGGAAAAGAATTAGGTTACAAGGAGAAATAAACTTTTTAGACAAATGGCCTAAGAACTCTTCGACTGCCCCTCAGGTATGCATTCATTTTTATGTACTTTACATTCATTTGCTGAGTATATATCCACTTAGAACTTATTAGTACTAATATCTTTTTATATTCATTCCATTATCGACTTGTATGAGCGGGCGAAGCGAGTTTCCTTTGACTTTCAAGGCCCACGTAGTGGCGGCTAAAGCCCGTAGAGTTTTGAGGTCTCATCGTTGCACGCAAGGGACTGGAATTCTTATCAGAGCGTTCCCAGAGGGATTGGAATTTTTTCAGTGTATGGGATTGTGATTGTTTTCAAAACGTTTCCAGATTGATTGGGAATTTTTCAGTGTATGGGATTGTTTTCAAAACGTTTCCAGAGGGATTGGGATTTTTTCAGTGAATGGGATTGTGATTGTTTTCAAAACGTTTCCAGATTGATTGGGATTTTTTCAGTGTATGGGATTGTGATTGTTTTCAAAACGTTTCCAGAGGGATTGGAATTTCTTCTGTGTATGGGATTGTGATTGTTTTCAAAACGTTTCCAGAGGGATTGGGATTTTTTCAGCGTATGGGATTGTGATTGTTTCAGAGCGTTTCCAGAGGGATTGTTTTTTTTCAGTGTATGGGATTGTGATTGTTTCAGAGCGTTTCCAGAGGGACTGGGATTTTTTTTCATTGTATGGGATTGTGATTGTTTTCGAAACATTTCCAGAGGGATTGTTTTTTTTTCAGTGTATGGGATTATGATTGTTTTCAAAACGTTTCCAGAGGGATTAGGATTTTTTCAGTGTATGGGATTGTGATTGTTTCAGAGCGTTTCCAGTGGGATTGTTTTTTTTTTCAGTGTATGGGATTGTTATTCTTGCCTGAATGTTCTGAACCTTGGCTTCCGTCCTGAGCTTTACTGAGCCCGTGTCCTCATAAACACAACCTCGGGCCTTCGTGTTATTGAGGGGTGCCCGAGACCATCTCTGTTGTCCGAAATGCTTGTTGGCCTAGTACTGTGTCCGGAGCTCAACTTGAGAATATGTTAACCTTGCTTCTCTATTTACATCTAATTTGCTTTTTCCGAATTTCGCTGCCGAAATCTTCTATTTTTTTTATTCTGCTTTACTTCCTTTTCTAACTTCCATTTGGCCATCCCTTCGAGGTCTTCAAGTTGCTTCCTACATGACCATCGCGACTGAAAGCATGCAGTAATTCCCGTCACTCAGCCTCTCAATTTTTCAACATTGCTGACTGTTGGCTCACTGAAAAACACTGGCTCAGCGATAGCTCAACATGGGCTTAATATAGGCTGTGCAATGGCTAAACATTGGCAACGCAGTTATAACATATTGCCAGAAAAATAGCAACAGAATTGGTAAGCAACGACCAAACAATTACCAAACAATGACAAAATCATGCCACTTTAAAATGTATGATAGTGAACTGTAGTGTGCCTGAGATGGTGGCAGAGATGTATCACTTATAGATCGTACCAAAGCATGGGCTTTTTTTAAACGACTCTGGAAACATGTTTAAACTGTTCACACAGATCAACAGAATCAGATACAGCGTACATACAATGCAATGCCTGAATGTACAAAGAACCAAACCAAATAAATTTTTGTGTACAAGTCTAATCAACACAAATGCAACTAAGCACATGTACGAGCATCTACCTCGAATATCAACATCGATCACGACGTATGTGCTGGCGCATCTCCGAGTGGCCTTCCTGACTCTCCCATCTTTAGGTTTCGTCGGCGAATATTTACTTAAGTTTGATCGTTTCAGGCAGTCCTAATGCGTG
>VOMN01023190.1:0-12174 GCA_014899125.1 Orchestia grillus | reverse complement strand
ACCGCCCACAGATGACTTGGAGCTGGCGACGCTGATGGTAGAGCAGCTCGAGAGGTTCCTGCAAACTCGCTTCTGCGTGGCTTCTGCCTGTGTGACCACGCGGTCCACCTGCCGCAGCATCTCGAGACTTATCGGGTCAGCAGCTGCAGACACTGTAGAAGAAGTCGAAGAGGAGGAGGAGAATGATGCAGGCCCAGAAATTGAAAACGTTGGAGATGATGAAGGTACAGAAGAAGGTGAAGAAGACACTAAAATAAGTGGCGTCACACCAAGATCAGGACTGTTTCGATCAAATGAAGGCCTGAAATTAATGTAGTAAGATTCTCTCGGCGTTGGAGAAGCTCGTGGAGTTGAGGTGTCATACGCTTCGTTGGCATCGGTGTTGTTATCAGGGCCTTCACTGCCACTGAAGCCACTGTTCTGCTCACCCAAAGTCAGTGGATACTCAATTATTTCTTCCGAGTCCATAGGCTCTTGCGCATCAAAATCATTCTCTAAAGAACTCGTCTCATTTGAGCTGCTCAAGGATTCGTCTGTGCCTGACGTGTTTGTATATGAGCGATCAAGAGGTTCTGGGATAGCAAAGGTATCTTGAATTGTAGAGGTCACTACAGGAGACGGATTTGACGCTATGTGGCAGCGGCGCGGGGGCATCACGGGACTGGTGATAATTGGAGTGCGAGAACCTTGAGATAGAGAAGACGTTGACGGAGCTAGAGACGTTGCGAGGTTGTCAAGACGCTGGATACTAACTACATCTTCCCCAGAA
This sequence comes from Orchestia grillus, assembly GCA_014899125.1. Lineage (NCBI taxonomy): Eukaryota > Metazoa > Arthropoda > Malacostraca > Amphipoda > Talitridae > Orchestia > Orchestia grillus. Next base: position 11,405 of record VOMN01023190.1, on the reverse strand, counting down.
GAAGGCTCAATTGAGGCTGCCACAGAAGCAGCTGGAACAGTGATGGTGGTAATAGGGCTTGCATTGGCTAGTCTCAATAAACTTTCCTCGTGACTTTGACGTATTCTGTTTTCTCGCTCCCTCTGGTACGCAGCCATCTTGGCTTCCTGCTGCCTTAGAGCTTCATTATCAGCAGAGCTGTCCTCTTCTGAACACGCAAGCACTTTCTCTATGCACGTTTCCAAGTTGAAGAACGGCACACCCGTTTCTTCGATCTTCAACCGTAAGGCTTTTCTCACAGCCGAACGAACGAAGCCCATTTCTAGGACAGCTCTCTGGATGTCAAGCTCCATGAGAACGTCGAGCTGACTCTCAGTAACACGCACACGGTAGTTGGACTGCACGTCAGCCGTGTAGCTGTGCGACACGTAAGGAGCAGGCGTTCCCACGCTGGCACACTGCAGCCCAGTGCCACTTCCTCCTTCGCTGCCAGCCTTGAGGGAGTCCGACACGAGGTAAGGAGGATTTTCCCGTCGAACCTGAAACGCAAAACTATTGTTTACAAAGGAAACTAGTGCTAGGTAACCAAGGTAAATGATTAAGATAATTTACGCAAGTGCTCTTATATTCTCTTTTAAATATAATAAGGGATATCAGTTTAAACACGTTATCGATGGTAACACAAAGCCATCCCTTACTTCTAGCTGAAGGCAAAGTTCCTTCGATTTACGAGTACCGAGCGAGGGATACAGGAAATGAATATAATATACAAATTAATCTGTCCAACAATTGGGTTAAACAATGTTAATCAATCACAAAATAGACGATGAGCAATACCCTCACAAAAAAGCGTTCGAAATAACAACATCCCGAGCGAAATAAAAGAGCCAGCTAAAAAATGCACAATGCTAGTACATAGCACATAACCACTGAACAAAGCGTCGATTTGATCTAGTGAGGAATTTCATTTCCACACAGCAAGCGCGAGAACTGCTGCAATAGCCGCATCGCTCGAGGCCACCTGGTAAGCAGTGCAACCTGCAGTCAAAACTGGAGTGCCGTGTGGGCAGTAAATCCAGCGTCTGGACACACCTGACACTGCTGCTAACTAGAGGATGTCTGGACACCGCACCTGACACTGCTGCTAACTAGAGGATGTCTAGACACCACACCTGACACTGTTGCTAACTAGAGGATGTCTGGACACCACACCTGACACTGCTGCTAACTAGAGGATGTCTGGACACCACACCCATCTGACACTGTTGCTAACTAGAGGATGGACCAGTAATTTCTAGCTGACATCTGCAGTAAGAAGCATAAAGTAAATAGTATTTTCTGTGGTTAGCAGTTAATTCAAGCCTCAATTGAAAGCAGGCTAAGGTAAAAAATTCCAAATAATACTGAAATTATTAGATAGATTGTTTACGTAGTACTATAGATGAACCCAATGGATCCCAATTCTTTTATTATTTAGAAGGTATTTTATACTCAAACCCTTCAGTGTAGACAACTCTGATATTAATGGAAAACAACAAAGATAATACTATTCCAAATGGAGTTAATGAAAATGCACGGGTACCATTCAAACAAAAAACAAAGTCTAAAGCAAAACAACCATTACTATGACTATTTCCCTTGCACAAACGTATCATATACAAGGACCAGAGGTGGGCAGCGCTACTTTGAAATATAGCGGCCGCTACATTTCAAAGTAGCGCTGCCCAGCTCTGACAAGGACACAATATCAAATGTTCATTATGTTAAAAATTTTCCAAGTCAAAAAGACCTTGTACGTTGAGCTTCTTTCAATTAAAACAAGCTTCCCTTTTGATGTGAACACTTTATCTACAACGACTAAAAGTCCTGCCATGTTACACTAACACTAACAATATTGACATGACTACCATACCTTGATTGAGAAACACAGAGGTCATATGAAGACTTGTGTCGATTAGCTCAACAGACCACAACCCTCGCTACAAAACCATGGACACGAGCTGTCCCTTTCCCCCATGAAGAAGATGCATGCACTGCCTGCCCAAGTTCCCCCCAAATCTCGCGATGCAGAGACCTGGTCAATAAACTCGACGCCTTTGCTGAGGAGCACAAAGTGGCAGTTGGGGTACCAGCGCGCATGCTCCACCCATGGCTCGTCCGTCGCCTCCCAGTTGCGCAGGCCGTGGCCGCAGTGGTAGCAGCGCACGTGGTCGCTCAAGCCTGCACATGTGAAATGTCTCATGTCAACACCACCACATGCTGGTAACCTCAGCCTTATTACAAAAAATCAAATTTCAGCAAAATCACATACACATGCTAGCTGCATAGTGGAGATAGCAGACTTATCAACATTTTAACACATAATACGTATACCTACAAGAAGCTGATCCAAGCTAAATGAGGAATTAGTAAATTATTTTCAAATACAGGATATTCAAGTTTCATTAAAATTTGCAAGGCCCTGACCAATACAAGATAGACTTCCCAATGCTGCACACCCTTCACTAACAAACTGAGCATGATGTTACTATCACAAGCACCCATCATCACGCTATGCTCACATGAGGCCTTCTTCATGTAGATGCGCATGACCTATTTTCTTTTGATAACCATGTTCTAATAGATATTTTTCTAAGCTAGACAAGTCTAGCTTAGCAAATGAAGAAGGCCCCATGTGAAAGTCTTGCTCTCATTGTAAAGAGAGCAAGATTTTTACTGCTACATCAATTTTTAAGTATGAAAACAGTATCTTTGCAAGAACATCAACAAAACAATTCTAAATTGATATTCATTAACTAATCAATATTTTATTTTAAATTTTGATGGTATTAATGAACAAAATTTCAAGTAAAACTGCTAAACTCGAGTGCACCAGAAGTTGACCCAGTGCATGATTACACTCAAAAGCCTTTAGCTGAGGTTACCAACCACAATAAAAGAAGCCGGCCTGTGCTAGTTCCACAGGCTTCTGCTTGACGCCTTTGGGCCAATTCTTGAAGCTCCTGACGCGAGATTCGAAGGTGGAAAACTCCTTCTGATTTGGTCCTGTGTACTTTGGTAAGCTGCAGAGGGCATTCTGGCAAGGGTTGCTGTGCTTTGGTGACTGCGACAGTGGTGGCTTCTCCTTTCCAGGCAATGGAGATAATATTCTCTTGCAATCACAATTGTGAGTTCCAATCAAATCTCCCTTCTTCTCTTCTGTTCACAAAGACAACAAATTAGAACAGTATATTTGAAATAAATGTCATTTTTTCACCAACACAAATTCTGATGCTTTCTGGCTAGCATGTAATATTAACTAACCACAAAAAACAGACTTGCAAAATAATGTTATACATTATTATTAATAAATTTCAAACTGACAATCATAATGCCAACACTGGCAGAACACTCACCAGCACTGACTGGTCCAACTGCAGGCAGAGATGCAAGGAGGTCCCCCTGAGCTAAGGGCACATTACCCACAGGATGCCCTTTTACAAAAGGACATTTTGGGAAGTGGCGTTTATGTTCACGGTTGGGGATGTCACCAGGCTCCCAGGCCCCAACAATGCCCCGACAAAATACACACGAACAGTAATCATTGTCTCGCAGGTAATAAAAACCTTCCTTGGCTAGAGACTCGGGACTAAGCCATGACACTGGCCATTCAATGAATGTTGCTAACCTTTCCCTTTCATACCTGAGTGAATCAAATGAGTACACAGCAGGGACACCGGATGATATGCAGCTGCCACCAGTGATATCTCGAAGCCTTTGAGCCTCACTGCAACTTGGAGTTTTACTGACATGGTAGTCCCTGATTTGTTGGATATTTTCAAATTGCTGGGGATGGATGGGGAGGCCACACTTGAAGCATTTCAAAGAGTCATTCTCCAGGGCATTGTAAAAGCCTTCAGCAGCAAGATCACGGGCTTTCAAACTTCCCAGTTCATTTCTTGGCAGGTTGTTGCACGTCCTTTCTCGATAATTGATGTCAGCAAGATGTGCGGCAGATGAACAAGGGCTTCCCATTTCAGGAACAAGTCCAACTTCCACTGCAGTCAGTATAATTGAGAGAAAAAGTAAAAAACTTGTGCTGCTTCTGCACTCTTGAAACCTGAAGCCGAGAGAAAATGTGAAAGACAAATTAGCCATACTGCAATGAAATTGAGAATGAAAGAGTAGTAGTTTATGAAGTCTTCAAATTACATCCCATGCAAAACCACTATAGTATGTACCATTTTATGGACCTTCAAAGTTGAAAGAATTAAATTCACACATAGTTAAATGTACAATTTATTGCACCAAATTATTAAACTATATAAAAAATGAAAATGTACTGCAACAAAGATTGTTTTTCACTCCTTTATCTTTTTATTTAACTTGAATTTCCAATTTTCTCCATCAAGCAGACTCATCTCCATGTGGCAAACATTCTGTATGAGATCTGTCTGTTGATCAGTCTCAGATACTTTTAATTTGTGTACGATTCAAAACAAATTTTGGAAAGTGAAGGTTACATTCCGATGTCCAATCTCACACTGTGAGACCAAGTGAAATTACTATAACAAAACTCATCAGCTACTTCTCCAAAATCTTGCAAAAAAAATGTAATCAACTCTTGCCATCTCCTGTAGAAACAGCACATGATCATTTTGGCTATATTTTATATAAGGTTTAGTCTAGCCAAAATGGATTTTTGATAACTTTTGCCACATTTAGAACACTTGATTAATATTTCCTTGAAGCCAGCATGCTCCACGTGGTATTCTATTCATCACACAGCTTTCATTCTAGTATTATTCTAGGATTTTTTCATTCTAGGATTTTTTAGAGTAACAGAAACATACATTTCAAAGAGGTTTCAGGGCATAGCAGAAAGTATATGGAATAATATTTAAAGCATTTACATACCATTATAATATAATGATGCAAATTCTACAGAAATTAGAGTCTTATTTTCACAAATTTTGCTAACTGTTTAAGGCAAATTTTGTTATGCCAAATTACTGCAATAAACCTATCCTTACCCAGTACAACCCAGAGAAAGCATCAGAGCAAAAGACAGGCAGTACAATATACACCCATTTCTAAATCTTTCCTGTAAAATTTTCAAAAACAAGTTTTGAAAACTCGGAACAGAATCCTATCTATTGATATCAAAATGAAGGCTATAAAATGAATAGAACATCTTGTGCAGAAAGCCAACTTAAAGTAATTATTCCATATATTCATTTACAACAAATGAAATTCAAAGGTAGTAGTTTATCAAATCTTAAATTACATACTGTGTCAAAATTCTGTGGTATATACTACAGCATGGATCTTCCAAAGTAGAAGTAATAAAATTCAGACATCATTAAACGTGCAATTTATAACATCAAATAAATTAAACTATTTAAAAAATGAAAATTAAATTTTAAAAATTACTAGACACATGAGCTGTCAGGTCAATTTTTTTTTATCAAAATCAAAGTGTATCCAGAAATATATCCTATGCAGTTAAGTCGGTATTCACAATGCAGGATTAAACTAAGAGTATAAATTTCTAATATCTCAGATCCAACAGACAAATGTGTGCAGGGTTTCAAGCATGCAAGCAAACAAGCAGATGACCAGATTATTATATACATATATCAGAATTTATATAGATTATATTAGAACTTGATCAGGTAAGTTTGGATGATATATAGTACCACTATAAATAGCATTTTAATCATTTCTTTGCTTAGATTCTTTGGGTGGAACCTATTGTAAAATTAAAATTGAAATCAATTCTCAGAACTATTATGTTTAGTAAATTTTTAGTTTATCGCAGCTAACTGCACAGGGTGTCCTATTCATTCTAAAGCCTCTCATTTTATAGTCATTGAATAGGATTTTTTTGCAGTATTGAACACTTATTTCTGAAAGGCTTCAAAGTATTGATAAAGCTATATTGAATGATATAAAAATAAACCCCATACCTATATAACAACATAATGATGCAAACTATGAAAATTACGATTCCATTTTCACACATTCTGATTACCAGTTTTATAACATTAAGGTGCTTAAAATTAACAAAACAAACCTACCCTGACCTTATAACCGTAATGTAACCTTGACATAAATAAGGAGAAAGCACACGGGGAAAGATGCTTTGCACTGGAGAACCTAAATTTCCACAATTACTCCCACTCATTAACCTTCCAAAAATAAGCTTCTGCAACTCAGAAGAGAATTTGTATTCAATGACACCAAATAAAATCTGCATGATGAATTGAATAATGCTTTGTGTAGTTGGCTAAAGTAGAGTTAATATTAATACAAGAAAACCTGTCAGAAATGCCCAAAAAAAAAGGTTTTTCACTATTTATATTTATCAGCCTCTTAGAGCATCTTTAAAAACTCAAATCGGTGCAGAGCAGAGCTTCATAACCATTATTTCCGCCTTCTAATGCACCACAGAGAATATTTTCTAGTACTTTAATCACAATCGAATATACATGGTTCATGTGAACGACAACCAAACAGCAATTCGAAGTATCGAAGTTCATAATTTGAAACTTCGGCTTTACTCATGTGGTGCACGAAAACTTGATGCGCAAATTAGCTTGGAAATAATTACAGTCAAACCGAGCAAACTTTGACGTATATCATAATACAAGTAATGCACCAAAGCTTCACAAAAATGAAATTCAAATTTAACGTAATCGTTATGCACTTCGACTGCAATTTAATTGGACAGCCATTTTTGAGCAGCTGCCAACCAGTAATTTACACCTTTCCAATACCAACAATAAAATTGTTTTCAAAATATTGAGCTACTGAAATATTGAAAGGAATTAGTAGTACAGAAATTTTCACACATAATGTGCGACACGAATGAAGCACGTAACGTTTGCAGTTAACACTGAATCTCCATGCTTCGACCGATTGCTTCACTCTTCGCCTCCGGGAAAATTCCTGAGTTGTGTTCTAATAATGTTAAAATTGCTTCCAAAATATGGAATAAACAAGCATATATTCAATTTTAGTTAATGTAAAACAATTAGATAATCTTGCTGCAGTTTTTCTACGTGGTAGAATATAGCTTAATATGTACCATTTACATATTTGATAATTTTACAAGACTTAAGTTGATGTCTCAATTCTTTAAAACAAGACAAAAGACATCCTGCGCAGCAGAAGTGCTATCTGTGGTGGAAAAATCCAAAGATAACTCGATGACGTATTAACAGAAAAAATATGACATAGCACATACAAAGGGAGAAATAACGAATATTGTTCGATTTATGTTTATGATTGGGTGGTAAACAACGCCCTACTAGGCAATGACTTGCAACAAGGTTCAGCATATGCAGTGACTCATGCATCATGAATGTAGGCGGTGGGTTGGTCAATGTGATAATCCTAAACAATATATTAATGTAGAAATGAAGAGAACTCGACACTTTACGCACTGCACGTGAGCACACCAGTGTTTGATGAAAAGAACTCGGTAGTTAGAAAATTTAAATGTGTTGAATTGAAGAGCATGCGTTCTTTTCCTTTGTAAAATAAAATGAGATGAAACATAGGTCATTAGTTGAAAGAAAGTTGTTTCCTTCTCATTTTAATGTGGAACTGAAATAGGTACGAGAACTTTGAGCCTAGTGTAAAAATCCTCACAGTTTTTCATCACTTCTTAGGGCATCAATGTCATACGATCATCAAGATTTATATTTAATGAAGAACCAAGCTCTTGATCAACCTCTAGTTGGTCTTCGTTCAATACATACAAGGACCTATGACCTCAAAACTCGTATCTCATATTCGAACGTACAAATTGATTTTAAATTTGTCTTACTATTGAAAAATATTGGTTAGGGAGGGATGGAGACATCCAAAGACAGGTTGAAGGCATTTTCACCTAATGCCTTCGTGCGAAATGCCTCTAAACACTTTCGGGCTCTTGTGTTTCTTTGTGGCTTAGGACAGCCACTTGTTCCCATTGCATTGTAAGGCTGGTCACGTCCACATGTTGGAAATTTTTTGACAAATTGTCCCGTCGGTTGATGTCTCGTTCATGCTCTTGTATTCGTTTTTCCATTTATTTTCCAGTTTCCCTGATGTAGACACTTTGGTAGTTCCTACGCGGTACTTGATAAACGACGCCGATATTTTTCAGATTTGATTGTTTGTTTTTTACTTCGCTTAAGACACTGGGTAAGGTACCCGATGATTGATTCGCTAACTTTAATCCATATGGGCTCAAAATTCCGGAGCATCTTTCTGATACTCCTTTGATGTAATGGACTCTAATGAAATAATGGCTTCAGTGTCCGATGTACGTTCTTGATTATTTTTGATTTTGCCTCGCGTCGATTTGAGTGTTAATGATGACAGCATCAGCTAAGGGTTACTTCTAACCTGTCATGAAATAATGGCATGGAAGATATCCTGTGCTTTAGTGATGACTCCGCTCACAATTTATTGTCTCTATTTCATAGGAATGTTTGCCAGACGTGTACATCATTTGCTCAACCTAACCTAACAAAAAATAGTTGTGTGCAAGATACCCTGTGCTTTAGTGATGGCACCATTGCCAAATTGATGCCTATGTTTTATTTAAAAAATATTGCTTAGGTATGAACAGAGTCGTGCCTTAACTCAGGTTATACAAAATGTGTTTCATGTGTTTCCTGTAGCATTTCAACTTTTTGATGATCACTGCTTCCAAACATTTTATTTGCTGACCCTAGTTCCCTCTCTGTACTACGTGCGTTGAAATAAATATGTCAGCTCTACTTCTGAAATGGTATGCTCCCAAACCATTAGTGTCAAGTTAGAAGATAACTGTGCTGCGTGTCCAGAGTGACAACACCACGCATAAACGGCTGTTGCTGTATACTAAGTCACAAGCTACGCGTTCAATAGTTTAGTATATAAGGTGTGTTTTAAATTTTTAACATAGATTATAAGTTTTTTTTTTGTTCGCAGAATCACGATTCAATGGGTCGAACTGAATAAAGTTCAAGACCGCGAAGAAGTTTCGTTTTTATCCCATCCAATGGCCACCAAGGCTATCGGCATATTATCCCCCTTAGTTTTGCCCAACACCTACGTTTGTTTTTCTTCAATTGGTTGGGAACAACCGAAATCGTCTCTAGAAAATTGTGGTGACCTGGGGAACACTTTAGCCTTCAGCAGAATGTTTTGCTCGCTTGTGCTCGTGTTAAGACTGTCGGACCATTGTGACTAGTTGACCGATTTATTCAGTCTGCTATGTATAAGATGAACCTTTATTAATTCAAACAAGTTTTACCGTTGGGTTTCCAATGCCTTACAACTGCTGGTGGGGTGAGAGATGTGAGCAATTGGTGTTTTAAGTTTCCTTTTCCAAGGGAAGTACTCCGTGGACACGTGAAAAGCCTTGCCTGAGCTGAGGCTCGAACCCTGGTCCTCTCGGCTGTGAGGCCATCACGCTAACCACTACATCATGGTGCCCACTTTTGAGACTTCGGGCGCATTCTTCTAGAGCGCAAGTGGCCTGCATTATTGTGCCTCACTCTACCACGCATACTACTGTCGTAAATACCCGTCTCTCTCCGTCTTGATTTAGTCCCGCTACTATAACGACCATTATTCCCTTGACTATCGGAGCGACGTGGCCATAGCCCCGCTGCTCCAGCAAGCTATGTTACCACTAGCACTACTACAGCTGCTAATGCTTCTACTTCTACCCTCTGATCTTGCCCTTGCTCACGTAGGACTCACAATTGTCTAAGGTTTTCCAAAATAAGCTTAAGAGGGAAAAGTGTAAGTGATTTGGTACGATAAGTATTCTTATTTGACCCACTGTATGCAGTTATTGCCAAGCGATTCACCACATTACGTGTCACGTGTATCACTCATTTTCGAAATCAATTATTTTTATTTCTTTCTAACGGAACAAATTTGTACCGTACAATTGTGAACTCGCATCACACCGTCAATGCACGGGCCGCAAGAACTATTATAGATGACAGAAGTCCGTAGAAGTTCTGTCGTACTACAACTTTAATTTTAATTTTGGATGACTCATTCTGCATAATTCGTAACAAGTTCAACTTTTTCTTCAAATTTTACAACATATCTTCAGAATGAGAGAATCAAGGTCGCAATGGCTATCAACTGTATTTTTCAATGATGAAAGCAATGTACAAAGAATTACACGATGATTTCGGTTAATATTTGACCTCAAGTGCTTAGTACAGAATTAAGAATCAGAATTAGTTGTAGTCCTACAATTAGAACTTCAAGCCGCTTTCACATTTTTAATACTAAGGCTGTAGTGTTACTGTTGAAAATCCAATCTATATTCTATATAGGTTGCCCTAGAAGCCTTGTAGCTTATTCGGGCCCACATGTGGTATATATCCTGATCTCGGTTCTTCGTCATTCCTCATTTGATTGTAAACCTGTATGTGATGTAAATTAATTGTGGTAAATAAATGCTTCCAAAAAAATGTTTACAAAATATTTACAATCGTACCATGGTCTGTACAGGGTGCGTACGGTATCTGAGGACACCTTACGCACTTTTAGAAAACCAGCACACATCAAACGATTCTCTTGGTTTTAGTCAACATTAACTGACCTCGCCTAAGAACGTAAGATTTGTATCAGAAGCCTTGATGAACAACATTCCTTATTGTTCCTTCTGACATTGAAGAACTTTGGCAAGATGTCGCACAGACTTCCCGAGATTTTCGTCAATTTTGCCTTGCACTCTTCTGATAAACTCAGGTGCTCCGAGTAAGTCAGATCGTTGACAATGCTGTTTTCTCCTACTCGTAGCTAATTTATCTCCATTGCTTTCATTCAGCTGGCGACTTCTAGAAATCTTGCAATTTCTAAATTGCTGTGTTTCGCTTCTATAGACACTATTACAGCGTGTTTTTTCATTTCACTAGTTATAGTAATATCTGTCACGGGATCTTCTAAAATGAAAAATTCATTAGTTATTGTCGGGTTAGTTTTAATTACAAAAATATAAGTGTCAGATACCGTACGTACCCTGTGTGTGACTAATTTTGGAAATAAAGATTTTTCATTATTTCTTTTCTCTGCTGAAAATCTCGTACTTTTGCTCGTACTATGGCCCTTCAAGTGAAAATTTTGTATCAACCAACTAACGTTTTGAAGATCTTTGGACCTGTCAATGGTTCCTGTCGGCATATGTAAAAGCAGTGGCTGTTACAATCACACGAGAATGTACCGAATGCCGCCTGCGTGGAGGTTAAATTCGTATAGCCACCACAGAACTAATGCTTCATAGTTTAAACCATCTCCATCGACCTACGTCTTATGAACTGTCTTTGCAAAAATAAAATAAATTACATTGCTGATAGAAATGTCAAGAAAATTATTTTTGTGAAATGTGTAGGTTTGATAGGACAAAATAGAGGAACTAAAAGCCCCCCTCCCGACGCTAATTA
>VOMN01023186.1:0-21621 GCA_014899125.1 Orchestia grillus | reverse complement strand
TTGTTCAAATTTGTGGCCCGATGGAAAATCGTAAGCTAACATCTGTGGTTTAGGAAAACTGAGCAGGCTGAAATGCGTAGATCAGGGGAAAATGGTAAGAGAAAAATCATAGCCTAGGAGAAAATGGTAGGCTAAACGATATAGAAGAGGAAAAAATGGTAGGCTATAAGATGTAAAAGGGAAGAACATGGTAGGCTAAATGATGTGGAAGGGGAGAAAATGGTAGGGCAAAAAATATGAAAGAGAAGAAAACAGTAGGCTGACATCTGTGATGAGGGGAAAATGGTAGGCTGAAATCTGTGGACAATGAAAAAATGGTTTGGCTTAATTCGTGGAACTTTGTCAAGCCACAGCACTGATGCTGACTGAAAATACAAGGCCCGCCTCGCGGCTCTCTGGGACGACAGGCAGAAGGGCAAGCTAGTCCATATGAGGGGCAGGGGGGGCAGGAGGGAAGGGGTGCGGTGCAGCAGTTGGAGGGCCGGGATTATGCCGCTGGCCACAGACGCCAGGGTTCCGTTACTTGGTGTCGTGTCAAAGGGAAAGGATGCCAGAAAATGCACTCGCCCCAATAAACGCACGAGAAACAAGGAACATAAGTAAAGGAAGAAGACAAATATGCATGGAAAAACAAAAACGTGCATATGGAAAAAACAAAAATGCGCATTAAAAAGAACAATAGGCACGGAAAAAAGAATATATACATGAAAACCATGCACAGAAAAATGAAAGCGTGCACAGAAAAATGAAAGCGTACACAGAAAAAGAAAAACATGTACAGAAAAAGAAAAACCTGCAGAGGAAAGAAGAAAAATCTGCAGGGGAAAGACGAAAAATCTGCAGGGGAAAGAAGAAAAATCTGCAGGGGAAAGAAGAAAAATTTGCAGAGGAAAGAAGAAAAATCTGCAGAGGAAAGAAGAAAATCTGCAGGGGAAAGAAGAAAATCTGCAGGGGAAAGAAGAAAAATCTGCAGGGGAAAGAAGAAAAATCTGCAGAAGAAAGAAGAAAATCTGCAGAAGAAAGAAGAAAAATCTGCAGAAGAAAGAAGAAAAATCTGCAGAAGAAAGAAGAAAATCTGCAGAAGAAAGAAGGAAATCTGCACGGGAAAGACGAAAAATATGCACGGGAAAGACGAAAAATCTGCAGAGGAAAGAATAAAACAAGACAATACAAGACCTAAACGGTAGAGATACAAGAACCTCGTCTGACTGGAGCACAGGAGATCGTGTGGAGGAGAGGAGCGGGGGCGGGAGATGCGCCACATGGCTATAAGATGTAAAAGGGAAGAACAGGTAGTAGGTAGTAGCACGGAGAAGCAAAAGAAAAAGCACGAGTGATACTAAAATGAGTACGACCCACCACAGAACAATGAGAAGGAGGCGTGCGTGTCAATGGAGAATAACACAGTGTAACAAAATTTACCGTTTTTTACCGTTTTTTGTTCATGAGCCAAGATTTCAATTTCTCCCTTTTCTTTGTGACTAAACCAAATGGAAAATAATTTTGATGCTAGCACTTTGCTTTCATGGTGAGGTCGATGAATTTTTAAATTCGTCTTTTCCTAGCAATAAAAGGCATTTCCTATGGTTTTGCAATGAGCTAAGTCAGTAACATGAATCACGTGACACAGCGTCATCAAAAGAGGTGCACGTGCGCACTATGAGAAGATCTTCAACATGAGGCTTAAGGAGCAATTCCGTGAGAGTGCTCCAGTGAGGACAGCTCCAGTGCAGCACGACACCATACGGCATTATGATACATGGACTAAAAACCTCATCTTGAATCTGAGTACAGGTGTAGATTTGCTCCTTAGTCCAATGCCGGGTACAAAAAGAGGAAATTTGGGGAAGAATAATAGGTTGAATGCACCTCATGTTGGCCCTCTGAAACACCTCTGCAAGAGGACTGGAAGGTTGTGTGTACACAGCAATTGTAAAACAATGCAGCGAAAAATGACCAACTCGTTCAAATATCAAGAAAAAATCCTCAACTGAAAAAATTGGTCTGTTTCTGAAATATAGTATAAACTACACCACATTCAAATGAAAAAGTAGTGGAAATAGAATAGAATAGAAAAATTGTCATTGAACAATTAACTCTCCTTGTGGTGATGAAAGTGAAAGAAAGAAACTCGAGAGAATCACCTGGCCGGAGTGTGTGTGAATCATGACGAGGTCAATGGGCTGGGGTGAGCCGCGAACTAAATTTAACGCCGCGATCAGGCCTCGAGCTCTCGACTTCTTCTCCTCAGGGTCTCTGGAGACACAGAGAGAATATCACCTCTTGCCTGTCACTCCTCTTCAAGTTCTCCAGATTCACAGAGAATATCAACATTTGACTATTTCTTCTCTTCAGAATCCCTTAGAGACACAGAGAATAACTTTGGTAGTGCCACATTAAATTTCTCTCACTACAGCCTAGCGAGTGTACTGACAAGAAAACCCGTCAAGATGTGATCCCGTCAAGAACAGAAAAATAACGGGCACAGAAGTAACTTCAACTACTCAAGGAAAATATTCCCATCCAAGCCGAGGCACAACCAATGGCAACACTCACAGGCTCACTCTGAATCCTTCTCTAATATGCACTCCCCCACTCCAACACTCTTCTTCAAGACTTACACTCTCCAATACTTACTTTCTCCAGTAGGCTAGCGACTTGGCGAGACCGTTGCCGGAGCCTCCTGGTATGATGCTGACAGGGAAGCTCAGTGCTGTCTGCCAGTCATCCCGCTCCCCCAGACCATTGTACACCTGAGTAGTGCATTAAATCAGTAAATTGTAACAAAAATTTCCCATAGAGACACTTAAATGTACTAAACTAAAAAACAGTCAAACTTCTCGCTAAGAACTATGTAATTAGAGGGAGAAATTATCCGTGGATTTGAATATTCTGTAGGTGATTGTTCTGCCTATTAATAACGGATATATATTCAAGCTAATGGAATTGGTATTCAGACTGCCAGATTGTTATTCTGTGTCCAATATTCGTCAATTTGCTCCATCCGTAGTTGCAAGGTTCAACCATACTTGTATTGAAAATAAGCTCTTCAAAAGGTGTCAAGCTGGAGAAAAGAATCACTGCCAAATTGCCAAGCTACACCATCTCCAAAAAAGCTAAATTTCTAGAGCAGATCTGGCCAGCATTCTGTATGATGGAAACACCTCAGAAGGAAGAGAACTAAGTGAGAAGTCTGTTTCAGTAAGATATGTAGCTCTCTATTACACTTTTTATTCTCCCATATAGAGGAACATGCCATGGAATACTATTTTGCCATTCAAGAAAATGTATGAGCACAAAATATTAGGGTGCACAGCATTTAGGCCAAATTATTAAATAAAGCCAACTCCATAAAATGCCACGGCTACAATTTGAGTATGCATAGATACAAAACCAGTAAACCATGATCTATTCAATTTGCAATACATTCTGTTACAAACCGAAATCAAATCAATACTGAGACCTGAGCACACAGAACCTCGAAGTTGCCTTCATAGCACTGACTAAATTACAGCAAGAACAAGTCTAACTGGTTTGCAGGAGCAACTATAATTATTGAAATTTTGGTTACCCAAGAACAGACATTGCCACCAGACAGTTGACTGACAATGAGGCGGGGAAAAAGTTAAACCAGGAAGGGCACGCTGATCTTAACCCTGCTGCCAGCCTGTGAACAATGTGTACCACACGTATTCCTTAAGAAATGGGTTCTCTCTTGAGAAATGGGTTCTCTCTTGAGAAATGGGTCCTCTCTTGAGAAATGGGTCCTCTCTTGTTGTACCAACTAACAGGAACAGGATTTGGTTCTGCTGAGACAAAGTCTCTGCCAGAATAAGACAATAGGACAATAAGTGTTTAGGTGTTTCCTTGATCAGACATGGCCTCGAGTTAAGAGACAATTTACAGTTCACAAAATAACATCAGCAGTGAGAGCCACAACGCCTTTCTTTTCATCTCCATACAAGTCTCACACTCAACTGAGAGAGCTATGTCACATATATCAACCCTACAAGGACCATGCATTTTTCATTCACAATATTTCATTACATAATGCAAAAAAAACTAATAGTAATTTTTTATTGTGTTTTAACTTAGGCAAAAATACACACAAATGCATCAAATGTGAATGATTATTCATGCAATATTTTGTTCATTTACAAAATAAGATGGTCCTTGTAGGGCTAAGAGGCAGCCCAGGATCTTGGAAATAACACTTGGAAAGTCATCCAAGAAATAGAACACTCGGCAAAATAACACGACTTGAAAAAAAACACTCTTGCCAATCAGAAAATTTCTTTGAACTATTGGCATATCACAGAAAATGTATACAGGGTGGGCCACAAAAAAGTTTCCCCTTTTTAAACACTTATAACTCTGTAACTAATGGTTGTAGAAACTTCTGTATGACCTCATTTTCCCCACCATTTAATGTATTTTCATCAGGTTAAATTATTCTGCATTTATGGAAATAGTTCATGAAGACATGAATGATAAGTGAGTCTTTTTTTTTTGCCATTGTGTGAGGGCATTTTGTGAAGGAAATTTGAAAGGCAATAAATACCTAGATGTGTTCAATGGAGATATCACTCCACAGAAGCAGGATGGATATGAGACAGAGCTTATGTCACAAGAATATTTGCACGAAGAACACTAACAGAAGCTTCTGGGATCTGTGTCATTGCAGTGGGGCATGCAGTGGAATGACCACTTCGCAGTCCTGAGCTGACTCCATAGAATTTTTTTTGGGGTCATCTCAAAAATGTTTATAAAATGCCTCCACACGACCTTGAAGAATTGCATTATTCCACCATTCAAAATATTAATGAACTTAGAAATAATCCAGAATATATTAAAAAATCAATGCTAGGAATGAAAGTCTGACGTCTGCAGTGCCTCGACAACAATGGTGGTTATTGGTTATAATGGAAAGAGTGTGTTCTTGTGTTTAAATATCAAGTGAAATTTTGTTTGAAAAAATCTATTATCTCCATTTTTTTATTATTCCACAATTACTAAATTAAAAACACAGACTGTCTTAGAATGGCCCTCATGCAATGGTGAAAAAACTACTCTCATTTATTGTTAATTTGTTCATGAACTATTCTTATAAATGCAGAATGGTTTAACCTGAAGGAAAGTACATTAAATGGCAGTAAAAATAGACTATATAAAGATTTCTTTGGCCATTAGTTAATGAGATACAAGTATTTGAAAAATGGAAACTTTTGTGGCTCACCCTGAATGTATCATTAATTACCAGCAGAGTCTGATGCACCAAATAATTTTCTTGTTTTGGGCTTTTGTTCATATTATCATTAGTTTTAGATACAAGAAAAGTCAAGAGATTTCAGCTGAATCAAATAACACAAACAATAAGAAGAAATTACCTGAACGAATCAAAATTTATTATTTAGATCCACTTGGTAATTGGTACACAGAGTGTAAATGAAGTTACTTCATGGCTGTGGCAAAGTATCTTCCATGACTGATGCCCTCCAGGCTACAGCCTGTGAAGCCCACAGCAAACAAGTTCCCAGGTAATATCCCGGAGCTTAGGTTCTGTCACAATGCAGTTTACATTCACCTAACCTGTGGACAGCCACTGCCCCAGTTGCCTGCAGTGCATTCACACAGTCTGTGTAACCGACTGTGACCATGTAAATCCAACTTTGGGTGAAGTTCTTAAGATAAGCCATTCAAGAGCTGATAACAGGGAAGCCATATATAAGGCTAGCAGATGGTTCAGGAGCTGATGAAAGGAATTAGTCAACACTGACAATGATCTCATTAAATAAAATAACCTTCAACTTTCATATTATTTTAAAATTGATTTTTGATGAATAGGATAACTGCCCTCCAGTTGTTTTCCAAGCTTTAATTTTCAATAAAATACAAGGTGGAATACTTTCGTACACCTAGGTTCAGGCAGTCTATCTAAAACATACCTCCAACTGAACATAAACACAAGATGAAGATATTTTTAAGAAAATCAACTTTTCCATCCAACAGAATAACTGGCTTGAAGCACTCTAAGTAAATGAATGTGTGTAACAATGAGATGCAATGCATCACCTCATGCAGCAGTCCATCTCCAGCCACTACGGCCACAGCTCTGTACTTGTGCAGCTCTAAGGAGGTCATGAGGTCGTGTGCGTGGTTTGCTCGCTGGGTGATGACCACATCGTATTCCACACCACGGTCACTCAGGACTGGAGCCACCTGTTAGAATTTCTCTTGAGTTCTTTCATCTTGACATGATGCAGAACCTAAATTGAAAATATTGGAAAGCAACTGAAGCATACAAAAGCACTGCATATGAACTACTTTCAAATGTGCAGGAATGAGAAATTTTTATGTAATAGATTTAATATAAACAATTTATTTCTATGGTTCTTAACAATATTTGAATAAAGTACTGTATTACCAACATTTCCTGGGATCCAAATTGAGTTTCACACAAAATAAACAAAAACTACCAATTTTTAAAAAGTTACATCAAAATATCTTAATATACTAACTAAAAATAATCACACGGAGATAATTGTAGAGAATATCAAATTCTCAAAAAAAAAATGACCAGCAATCTCACTGCCAACATGTGAAAGCCTGAACACAAGTAAATTAGAAATGAAAAATACTTAATTTAACAACAAAACAAATTATTTGACACAAGTGTCTAAGCAGAGGAGCGTTCACTCAATTTCCTCATGCAAGAATACAAAAGAAAGTTGATGTTTACACAAGCTATGAAGAATATCAAGCAGCATTTAGAAGAATCAATGCACACACTACCACTATATTTACCTGCTTACGGAAGACTTGATAAGCTCTGCCAGGCCCTGAGCGGGGATTGACAAGGACAAGCAGCTTATCCTCTGATGACATGCCTACAACAAAACTTTCTTAATGAACAAAGTTGACAGTTGAAATTACACAACTCAACTGGGTTGACAATTCAAAATAGTTTTACATTAAACAGGAATTGGACCCTAATAGATCTTGCTCATCAACATAAATGCCGCACATGAAACATGCCTCGAAGGATGCTCTGACTGACTCTCACAGAACATGAGTGCATCCCATTTGAAAAATCATAAATAGCAGTGAAATATAGTTTACACCTTTTATGATTATTATCTTACTGTAAGCTAGGACACTTTGAAATTGTTAAACTCTCTGGCTAATTATTAACTTCTTAGCATGCCTACTACACCATTCTTCAGTGAACAACCCACAAAGACTAATCTATTTTGCTTCTTTCAAGTTTCTGGTACCTTACTTCTGGTATGGTAAGAAAAATGAATTCTGCATACATGTACAACAAAATTTGACATTCTTCTCTGAATAGCACTATTCAAAATTGTGTAAATCAAATTATTTAATACACAAGCACTACAAAGCGAAATGCTAAAAATTTCACAAACATAAATCAGAAGATGGGTAGCTAAAGTACCTAACATCAGAAATCAGTGACTCAATGGTGAAGATCAAACTATGCATGAAGTCATCCCTGAGTTATTGTGGTTAATAGGAACCAGAACTGGCCATGATAAGTGAAGAATCACAATGTAGTGCCACCCTCTCATTTTTAACATAGGTACATTTTTTGTGTGTGTATAATATCATTAAGTCTATCTGAAACCATATAAGCACATATGTTATTATTAGAACATTAAATAATGGTTTCTAACATGTAAATATAATATTATTGATTTGAATGAGTGCAGTTGTCTTCCCTGGGTATGAGAGCGAAGGTGGAAGAAATGTCTGGGCCAATCAGAGATGTGGATTTTGAATTGTGTGGGCACTCCCTGTCTTCCGTTAGCATGCGAGCAACTTTTGTGCCATAATTCTTCAATTTTGAGTTTTTGATGAATATTTTTCAACAATCCACAATAAATGAAATGCAAAATAGTGAGGGATGACTGTAAATGAAAAATCAGAATGGGTGTTAACACTCCTTCAACCAATTTAGAATTTAGGGCTTGTTTCAGAGAATTATTTTGATTAGATTTGATGGCTGGTCCACCATGATGGCACATTGGCGAGTACATAAAACAGTGTTACAAGACTCAAATCCTCGTGAGTGCAGATGTGCTCATTTAGGGATTGTTCTTAAATTTTAAATTAAAAAAAAATTACAGCTAAGTAATACCCTCTACTTAATTCATAAGAAAAATTCAGAGTAGAATCACCATTTGTTATTGACTTGTATCATATATTTCTACACTAGGCAAAATTATTGACCTACAATTATCAAACAAAGTTCAATTTAATGGTGTAGGACTAAAGTTTTTTTCACACAGACTCTAGCCTCTCAATTTTCATATGGATTTTTCATTTCAACTCATAGTTCACTAATAAACCAAAACATCCATTCTGAATTGCTGGCCAGCAGCCAATCATTAGCAAGAAAAATTAACTTTAGCATTAGAATACAAAATTCTGAAACAAGAAACTAAAGGAGAAAATATTGCCAACATTTTTGACTTCTGGGTACTAGGTATAACTTTACAAGAATGTTTAAAAGTCTAAGAAATATTTACAACAGCAAGTGTTGACTTTATAAAAGACTTAACACATAAAATATTCACACTATAGAATAAAATACCCAAATAAATTGGCTTAGCAAACCTGTATCAACTTTCATCACCATTACTACACCTTCAATTTTAATATGCAGGTACGGTATCTGGTAGTTAACGTGTCTAACACAAAAGCTAGACTTACTGCATAAATTAAATATACCTAATGAAACTATGTAAGGTTGAAAGAATGCTCTATAAATCCAGACTCCACAAAAAAGAAAAACAGGACATGACAGAAAACAGAATGCTAAACATTACTTCATCAGGTTGAGAAATTCAGAGTGAAGAAACTTGGAAAGGGAAAGAAAACAATTAAGCTCAAGTAGAAATTGGACTTGTAATAAAGTAAAAACTTATATCAAGAGGCTATCATGTATCTGAAAATTAAACTTACAAGAAATTCCCATATATTCAGCAATAAAATAATTGCAATAGCTTTTTTAGGACATATTTGAGCAATGTTAAATCTAGAGATGCTGGCTCAAACAAACACAATTAGCAAACTGGCTATGAGAGAAACTGATCAGTCTTAACTAATGAGGAAGAGTAACAATTTATTTCTTTCATGCCAAAAGATGATTCCCTCTAGTGTATAGTATTTACTTTGAATCTATAGCCTACTTAATTACACAAATAATAACAAGCCAGAAAACTTTATGCAAGAAGGAGTGCTTTGCAGATGGAATGTTAATGGTAATGGTGTGATGTCTTAACGATGTGATGCAATAATGAGATCTTAATTTTGCTGTCCGATAGCATAGGAACTGAGGAGATACCCATGAATGGCCACTCAGCTTATTCCTGTTGTGTACTTCTCTATTTTATTCTGCAAGGAGCCACAACCAGCAAATATCTTCCATCCATTCCTCAAAATAAAATGTGGATATCTTTGCAAAATGTTAAATCCTCAAAGAATGCTAGGGATTTAATTTTCAATACATTTGTAGTGTGTGAACCTGTATAATATGAGAACAATACCTATATATATATATATGATGCATTTGTATAGAATAATATCAAGCATAATCAATAGAGTCACACCAATAGTACTACAAAGAAAATTGTACACAAAACTCAAATCAAGAGAAGCCCTACATCAGAATCATAAAAAAAAAGATTGATATGTGACAAAAATGCAAAAAATATTTTTAAATTTTACAGTACTTGAGCATAAGTTGGTTTACACCTAAAAAGGGTATTATAAATAAAATAATACTAATGAAGTTAAGCATTAAGTAATCACACCTGAATTGCTGCAGAAGGAAACATCAGGCTTCAATAAATCATTGATAAATTCCATCCACTGCATAGCACCATTGTAGTTTTCATCTTTTGAAAGGAAGCTCTTAAACTCCAGCGTTAAAGTCAATCGTTTTCTGCTTGGACTTTTCTTTGATTCATCAAGAGAGTATGAGAATACTTTCAGAAATACTGAAGGACTTGATCCAGCTGACTTTTGTACACTGCACCCAACAATATCTGAGACTTTCAGGAATAAATTTTCAGCTCCAGTGCTTTCATTATTTTCAAGTACAGATTCTTTAGGCTCAATCTTATCAGATATATTAAAGTTCACAATAATGCCCTCTGACAAGAGTTTCACTTTAACCAATTTTTTGTTCCCTTTACCAAATGATAAAGGGAGAATTTGTTCAAAATTATCATTTAAAGTACATTTGTCATCCATATCTGTCATGTTTGCATGCTATAAAGTAAAAAAAAATTATACCTACATACTTATTCTGAGCAATGAATTCGAATTAACTATGCCTTTGGGAAAAATTAATCACTGTAAAGAAAGCAGACCCCACATGAAACAGCAGTAGTCACATCAGTGGAACTAAGTAAACCAGCAGCAAAACCAGAACACTAATAGATCATTCAGTAACCCAAATTGCAACTAATAAAGCTCTCAAAGATACAGAATCATGTATTGAATATTAATTATTGTCATAAGTATTAAATTTTTACAACTTAATTGAATGTACACACAATCACACAAAATATTTTCAAGATAGTTTATTCAATAAAAAAAATAGCAAGATAAACAATAAAAACAAAACAAATTAAATCTATAGACACATGCAGTTCTTCTACAACTAAGTTCTTCTACATGTAGTTTTTCTACAACTAAAATTTATTCTTCAGGTAAAATATTCAGCTAGATTCAAAATATTTTCACAGAACCTACCTATGGCAGACACTTTATACTTATAGGCTCAAGTTGGAATTTTTTTTGAAAAACTAACCCCATATTAGCATAAAATTGTTTGCAGAAGAGGACTTCAATGGTCTTCAGGAGGAGGATTCACATTCTAAAAAGTGGAGAGGAGAAAAACCCTAAAGGTTCATTGCATGTAAACAAAACCACAGGCATATGATAGCTGGATGCTAGCACAAAGCCAAGACAAGCTTGATCCGATACTCATTTCTGAGATGAGTGTAGGTTAATTGAGATAAAAAAAACACACTGCTTAGGACAATCCATAATGCAACAAACAATTAATTTAGAAGAAAGGGCATTTTTTCTGTTAGAAAATAGGGCATAAATGTAGAATACCATTAAAAATACACAATAAATTTATTCAAATTACAAACAAATGTACAATTTCATATTACAAATCAAATAAATAATGCATCAGTTTGTAATTTAAGTTGTAGTAGCAGTAGGCATTCTGACATCGTTTATTACACAATGCCTGTGAAGCGCAGGAAGGTGGCCACCCCATCGGATGTGCCAAGAGCTGAGATGGATGCTATGTTATGTAAGTGCCACCAGGTGGTTACAGTCTAAAAGAAGATGCATTACTGTGTGGGGATGTACATGGCAGTTGGAACAAAGGTTTGACTGAGTGGAATCCAGTCATGTCTGTATGTGTTGAGTGAGATGTGGTGACCATAAGTTGTGTAAGGTGTACTCTTTCTGACCTAAGAAAGTTGTGTCTCCCTACTACTACTCAAATTACTAACTGATGCATTATTTATTTCATATCTCAGAATAGAATAAAACACTGATCAAATGAATCAATACTAGCAATGTACCAATTCCATAGTTTTTGCCAATGATGATTATTTTTTGCCAATATCAATGCAGATTCTTATTTTTTGCAGACACAGATTTTACCATTTCAAATATTCATTTGCATATAGAACCTTAAAAATCAAAATTTGTAACTATTTTTTCAAGATTTAACTAACAGGTGACAACTATCATGCATGAAGTTTATTCTTCCATCATTACATGAAACCATCATCTTGGCTTGATGCCATTCTTAATTGATAGTAGTATTGAAAGATTAAATCTGTTCAAGGAAAACTGAGGCCCTCTGGCTGAACACAATGATGTGCCATAGTTTTAAAATGACAGAAAATTCTTCTAAAATTTTTTTGTGCTTTCAATAGCAATTATGCAAAATATTATTAAAGCTAGTATGTTGCTGTTTACATTACTTTAAAGCTGAATATTTCTCGATTGTCCACCAACTCTTTTGTAAAAATACATACATAGAGGGAAATTTTTTTCATCAACTTGAACCAAAAGAACCATTTTCGCAAGTCAAAAATAGCATACTGTAGTGCAAATTTCAAATAGCAATACTCAAACTATTTCAGTTACAATGTTATTTTTAACCTTATAATGAATTTGAATGTCATGCAAATATAAGGTAGTGTAGGATACATAGTATTATCTACCAAATCAAGAAACTGGCACATTGACATGTTCAGCTTGCAGGGCCTCAATTAGAAAGTACCTCAAAGCTATAAAAATTACAGAAGAAAATCTTTAGCACCTCAGTCAGTACAGTTCTTGATCCATGCTTGTGCAATATTAATAATGATTGCACATAAAGAAAATGACCCAACCATTCACTGTAATATCAATTATCATCCTGATGTGCGACATTGTCAGCTTACCACTGTGACTGCCAAAGCCTCATTACCGAAACTTAGGTGAATATTAACTAGTAGCATGCATGTTCTCCAAAATAACTGATTAACCCAGTTTGTTGCCCAAACTTGATGAAATTATTTTAACCATAAATTTATTTATTCAAGATGTGACAGGCAAGCTTGTATACCATTTTGACTAATATTGCATAGCACATTAATAAACTCCTAGTTTCATCTGTGCATTTATACATAGAATTGCCACAGCCTAAATTCACCACCAAGTTCATTTTTTGTTTTAGTTTCTTTAGGAAAATTTAAAGCCTGAGAAACATTAAACATAAGTTTATGAAAAAGAAATTTTACAGGCAATAACATTTCAATAATAAGATTGATGTCTTTCCCAATCACAGCTCATAGTTTATTGGGTTCATTTCTGAGACCATATATTGGTACCAATTAAGTCCTAAAAATTTTTTACAGTAACAATTTTTGGCTTTTCCCAGAGTTGCAGTGGAAAGCCAAATTCTGCTCTTACATATAGTCTACCATTGGCAATCCTTATTTTCCAGGGCATGACTATTCACAATTTTTATGCAGCCACGAGATTGAGCCTAAGACCCTATTTAAAAAAAGATGGATACATCACATTACCCTCACGGGAGATGCATCCAAAAACCATCATATGTTGGGGAACTTCTGTCTACATAACATGAAGTGAGACCCTTAGATTGAAACTAAGCCATCTGTCATTTTGAGTGTCATGTTGTGTTTTTGATCCAGACAACAGATTTTCTCCTTAGGAAAGAATAAGATTGTCTCTGGTGAGACAGGATGCTTCACTGGACTAAGAAGTTTTTATCCTTTTCTTAGGCCTTTACTGGAAGCAGTTGACCTTTTTTATGAGTGGTAGCAAAGGTCTCCATAAAGTGCTACTTTCGTGGTTGAGAGTTGTACCAAGGGGTTGTATTAGCTACTTTTGTAACACAACTTTCAGTGTACCTCTTCATTGATTTTTCTTATTTGCTGTTTGATATAACAGAATTATTTTAAATTTCCACAATTTTCAACAGACTTGTAGATAAGTGTCTGAGTTAACAACCAATAAAGATTATCTTCAAGGAATTCTCAGATCATTCTTGCATTAGTTGGCAATTCGTAACATTGTCAGTGTTGGTTGCACTGGTGTTTAGGGATATGCCTCTTCAAATTGAATCAAGTACTTCATTGCATTGATGTTTTATTTCTTTTGCCTTAGCTTGTTATTTTTTATTTTTATAATTCAGTTCTTTATTTTCTTGCATTATTTGCATTGATTGTCTGTAGTAGTTTTAGTTACTTCACTCTCCTTTTATTAAAAAAAATTATTTCATGTTCTCATTCAAGTTGAGATTGATGTTATGTTCCATTAATTAAACTTTACTCTTTTGAACTACTTGATGTTTATTAGTGATATTTATAGTATATCAGTTAGTGTTCCCTTTCTACATTATGGTTCATCATGGACTCTGTTATGTCAGTTTTCAAAAATATGAATGAAAATCTTTGGTGCAGCAATTTTGCCATTTTGCGGAACTCCTAAATTTTCATGCATATGCGTAGTACAAATTGTACAGTAATGTATAGATTTGATGAATTTTGCATAAAAAAATCACAAAATGCATCAAAATATATTAAAAATAGTAATTCAATAAAAAGATTAAAATCATAAAAAAATACTATTTACAGTAAATAGTGTATACATTTCTTTGGCAAATGACTACATACCAAAAATTGAAATCTAGCTCTTGCACCCACTTGAGATGCTACTTGCCAATGAGAGATTGTACACAACACACAACTACTAGTTGGTTGATAAAAAGCAACTAACCAGAGAATGCTGCTTAGCATTCGATTTGCTAATTGGCTCAGTAAGAACTGCATCATGTTTTCTTTAGCTGTTGGCAGTTACCCCCTCTTTGCTGTTCCATTTCAATTTGGTGACACTACTTCATAGTTTTCCACTTACTGCTGTTGGTTCTGGTCCCCATTTACCGCAATAAATGAGTGCTGTACTGACAAAGAGGAGTAGAACGGATCAGTTTGGGTAGAGACGCCCTCTGAGCAAGGTGACTTAATTAGGCTACTTGACGTTGCATACAAGTGAAAGAAAATGATATGGTTTGCAGCATCAGTATCTTTGAATACATTTTCTTAAATTTCTTTGTTGCTCATCACCTGAATTTTTAGCTAAAGATGCTTACTATTCCAAGCCTCACTATTCTCAAAGACCAATCACCACGAGCGAAGTCCCTCACTTAAACAAAGTCATTCTTGACACATTTATATTGGTCAAGCCAACACATTGGTGCTTCCAAACCCTTTCTACTTTCTTGCCACATTCCATCTTAACACTTTAACAGATTTTTCAAACAAAGCAACACTCAATTTTGCTTATACACTTCTTGCTGGTGTTGTGGTTACCCCGCATTTAAGCCCATTAATTTCTTCAAAGTCCTTCCACCCTCAAGCACTACACTCAATCCCTCTCCCACAGGACATCGGAATTTGAGACCGTGTTTTACGTCTCTGTACATAGTCAAACATTACTGCATGTTTTTCAAAAAGTATGTTTATTCTGCACAAATCTAGATCTTTCGAAATCTTTTTCCCGACAATGTATTTTCGACCTCTAGTATTTGTCCGAAATTCTGATTTTCACCAATATATGTCCAAAACATAATGCTGTAAAATTCTCATTTTACTTATTACCTCTTTATCATCACACTCATGTAGTTTCTAACTAAATAAATTTTTTCACACATTAATTTTCAAGTTTGGGCAATAAACAGGCTCAATTTACTATTTTTTTAGCATACAGGTATGTGCTACTTGTTAGCGCTCATATCCAGCAATACTGCTTGGGCAGTTATGGTGATGCTATCAGTCTGTGTCAGTTACAGTTAACAATAGGGATGCAATGATTAATCAGCATCAGCAAGAATTGACACTTTTTGCAAGAAATTGGCCTCAACATTGGCACACTGTTAAAATTGCCCCCTTCTCCTACACTAGAAATAAAAATCATTCAAATAAAAATGATACCGATTTTATAATGTTAGCATGCACTGAAGTTGAAGCTTATCATCACCACTTTGAAATTACATGTGCATTTTTAATTATTTTTGTGATGTTAATTACTGTTGAAGAAAATAGTGTTCATTAACATGCCATCACAAATGCCATATTAATCAAATGTTGCATGAGCACATATGTGTATGTAAACTCATGTAGTTTCAAATTTAATTTTTTTTTTGACAAAATTAGTTTTTAAGTTTGGGCAACAAACGGGCTCAATTTCTTTTGGAGCTTATACAGAGGCACTACTTGCTAGTGTTCACACCTGCAACACAGCTTGGGCAGTTATGGTGATGCCATCCTTACTCATGCATCAGGGTCACAGTTAACAATACAGTGAATGGTGCTGTCATTTCAAGAGTAGTCATTACCTATTATGTAATAACTAGTATGTATGCCCATTAAAAATAATGGGTTTTAATGAACACATTAAATGACATAACTAATTTTGATAAACACATATTGAAAGTTATAGAATAATCACTTGGGTGTTTTAAGATACCCGTGCATACATCCGGGTGTGCGATCCACTGGGCAGGATTCTTCGCTACTTCACTTTCTTCTTTAATTCTTTGCCCATTTTGTATTTGTGTTTCTTCCCTACTCTGATCTCTTTTTTCTTCTTTTTCCAGTACAAGTCTTTGCTGTGCACATTGATATAAAATTTCAAATAGTTGATTCTTTGCTACTTCACTTTCTTTTTCAATTCTTTGTTGCATTCATATTTGCATTTCGTCCTTCCTCTGATCTCTTTGTTCTTCATTTTCAGGTTCAAGCCTTTGCTGTGCACATTGATGTATAACTTCTAATCCTCGATTCCTTGCTTTTTTATTTTCATGTTTAATACTCTGTTGTTCTCTGTGGCGTATGTTTTCCCTTAGGTGATTTTTTTGTACTTGTTTCTTTTCCATGTTGAGATCCCATTCTTTGCCTTGATTGGGTTTAAATAGAGTCGACCATCTCTTGAGAATAAGTGGAATATAACACTTTCTTCTCACTGTTGCTGGGGAAGTGCTGCTCTAGCTCTTCTTTTACACCCTCTATCAAGTCTTTTTCTTTCCTGAGGAGTTTCTATTTTAGCAAAGTCAAAAATTTGCACATACCTTAGAGGCCTTAGAGATGTTTTGGCCTTCATGGCAGGGCCACACTGGGGTGCCACTGCTTAACAATGAATGATATTTCATGTCAGATTTACTGTAAATAAGAGAGTATCTGCAGATATTATCAACTGTTTCCCCATATTTGGTGGGATTCCAAAAATGTTGGGTGTCTTCTAATTGAGCATCAAGATCTATATGGATAATCATGCGTTGAGATCTTAATGGGTTGAGATATTGAAGATTCCTTCCTTTAATTGCATTGACTCCACAAGAGAATTTGATAGGCCATAGACAAAGTTAGGTTTGTCTATCCTATGCTATGGGGACTAGTGCATCCAGGGAGGCATTGTTAGGTTACCTCAGCTATAAAAAGGCCTTTGGAACTTCCATCTTTTGTGTCCGCTTAGCTTCTCTTCTTTTTCATGCCTTCTTTGGTGATGATTTTTCATTTTCTCTTTCTCTCCCTTCTTAAATTGCTGTTTTTATGTAGAGGTTATCTTGTGTGGGAACACACCTTGTGCATAGATTTCCCCATTCTTGTTAGTCCATGCTGAATCATTCCTACTTTTTTGGAATGAAAAACTCAAAGTTACCAAAGTGGCACTATCCTTATTAATACAACTATTTGTGCACAGAATTGAGATATTTTCTAATCAAACTAGCCTTGAACACAATTCAATATTACAATGAATTGGAAACAGAGTCACTCAAAGATGGCAGCTTCATAACAAAGCTGTAATGAAAACAAAAGTTGAGACTGATACTGCAAGTTTTTTCATTCTGTATTTTACTTGGTTTCATTTTATTTTCATGAATGGTTGAAAAATTTGTTAATTTTTCATAAAGCAATATCAAATGGTAGAAATTTGAGTACAAGGGTCTAATAAAAATTATTTTCTGAGCATGGCTTAGAAGATACGAGTATGTGAGTTAGTGGGCAGTCATCTGGTGCACACATAATGGTGCTGTTGGAATAATATGAAATCATCTTCACAAGTTTATAATACCAAGCTTCACAAGCTTCTCAAATATCATGCATTTATATTTAAATACATTAGCTTGCAGTATATAGTAAACCAATGAATATTATAAATAATGAATATTCAGCATCAGAATAGACTCAGCAATGCCACCAGCAAAAACTAAGGATCAGATGTGGCATGGGCAAAAAATTTTTAGAATTGGCACATCACTAGTTAACTTTGATGCCAATGCTCTAAACTCACAAGTTTCCCTCACATAAAAAATAATGCACATTTCTAAGTAGTTTAAACTTGGAGACAAAACTTTCATAAGCTTTCATAAGCTTTCAAAATTTTAAAATCTCTATCTCTTGTAACTCATGAGTCAACAATACACCAAGCTGAACTAGCAGAATAAATAACGGTTTGCAATTTTGAGCACTTTCATTCAGGGTGCAGCAAATATACTTACTAGTCCAGATAATGTGGTAATCCTCATTAGTACCCCTATTACACAATTGCACCATTTCCTCTACTAAAGCAGATCCATTTTTTAATTTTAATAAAATTTTGTAATCCTGATTTGTAAATTATTTCTTGAAAAAAATACCTAGAACTTTATAAATTTATTCTTTTCAAATTTTTACTAATTGATAATCCAAAGAGTTTCAACTGAAATACAAGGGCTTCTGAGAGATAGAAGCACTAGCATCGAGCATTTGACAGAAAGTATTGAAAAATTTTGTTATTATAGTCTTGACCAACCCAGTTATAACAGTGACACAGAAATCTTGATTGCAAATGAAAATTTGTGTCAAGCAACTGGAAACAAAACTTTTATTTAAATAAAAATATACAAAGTAGGTTTAGAAGAAGTATAAGGTTGAAAACACTGTTTGTAGTCACAAGAAAGGTTCTTTTCTACTAACAAAGCAAAAAAATTATTATTTGTGCTTAAATTGATATCCCATTATACTAAAAAAATTTGATTAAGCAAAATTGTTCTATAGCAAAAAATTTGTATGATTTCTCAATACGTTAATAAGTACCATAGAGCAAACTACACTGGCTCAGAAATACTGTACAATAATTACCATACTACTTTATCTAGAAAATATATCTCAACTTATGTTTAATTAACTCAATAGTGAATTGGACTTAGGTGTGCTTGGATTTCAAGAATGGTTAGGTACATGCATGAACTTTATCTGTATAAAGAAAATGATGAACATATCAATACATATTTCACACAAAACCTCCAAACTTGGCCATTGTATCCATCATTTCTAATTGCATCGGTCTTGGTACATGAAAATAATTGCAATTGTGGAACCCATGCTTTAATGTGTTCACACACTTTTTTGTGTTTCACGAAATACAACATCAAAATGACCTGCAGTTTGGAGTTCTTGCCAGCACAGAGAGCTTACTGATGTGTCATGCCCAGTAGTTAATATACTCACATGCAATAACACACAATTCTGTAACTAGGAGTGATATTATCTACTTGTGTAGCACCACCTTCAATGCTCTTCTTGTGTCAATTTTTTTTTAATTGGTGTTTACTATAGGCAAATTATTATAATTATCTATATTTCTTTGCAACTTTGCCAATAAATTTCTGAGTGGATAACTCTATTAAAGATTATTATTAAGGAATTCACAGATAATTCCCATTTTAGTTGATAATTTGCAACATCCTCAGTGGCACAGGTAAGTGTTTTTAAGTCTATCCCTCTCAAAGTCATAGGAAGTATTTTATTGCCCTTATGTTGTGTATTATCTTGTTCATGCTAATTATTTTTTTATTTCTATTTGTGATCTCTTTGTATCAAGTTGTGTTAGTTCTTTGGCAATTTGAGTTCATATTTTTGTTTTATAGTGAATAAATTTTGTTTTATGTACCTTTAGTTAAGATAAATGATTGTTATGTTCCATTAATTAAACATTTTTGCTTTGAACTACTATGTTTATTATTTACTTGTGTATTATATTTGTTATAAATACATCACTTCCCATCTCAGTTAAGATAAAGTTTTCAGTTGCTTTATTTGCTAGTGGTTGTGCTTGCAGCATGTATAGTTGGTTAGTACAAGGCATCCTCCCATTTACATCATAGATCCCTACGTATCTCAGGTTCTCTCCACTTGGCTCCCCAGTTACTCGGAAGGACAGGTAATCAAATGAAGTATTTCTAATTCCTTCCAGAAATGTTCCATCGTCACCTGTCTATGTTCCGATAGTTTTGTCTTTAAGCCTCTATTCTTGTAAATTTTCCTTACATAGTTTATTGGTGATTAAACACATTCCTAGGGTAACCTTTTCTAGGGCTTATCAGCCTGATGTTCCACACCCCATGGTTTAGTTCATTGCCCAGATTACCTCATTGTATAGTTAGGATTTTCCAAAAATCAGTTGCAATATCTGAGGCCAACTTCAGTTGTACATACTCAATAGTGAATTTGGTAACAGAGTTTCATTCTTCCTACTATTGGTTGTTGCCACATCACTTAAGTACGCAGATAACTAGTTTATCTCACCCGCAAGAGACAAAAGGCAACAATACTACTGTCAAGACTATAAATTTTATAATTAAGCTTCAATTTCAGTAGTGCCCACTGTCCATATTTCATAGTTTCTTGCTAAGGCATAGGTACCTATATTAGGCTATGGAAGTTTTTCATTTTCAAGCTCACTTCTCTACATTTTTAAATAAGCTGTATATAATATAAAACAGCTTTCAAATTGTATCCATCACTTCCATAACCAGAAATTAACTTTGGCAAGCTGATGAGAATCCACCATTCAAAACCTCAACTTTAATTTAAGAAAGCTGTCACAATTTTAGTTCTTGCTACTTTTTTGATACCAGTAAAGCACTGCATAGCAAAAAAATATGGACCACCTAGCTCTTGATATCACAGTATCAACACATCAAAACAACAGCCAACAAAATTCCTGGAAAAAATTACAGATTACACATACAATCATAAAAAAATGCACTAAGTTATATCCTCACCTGACTGGAATGAGCACAATGTATAGATTAATCAACCACAATTTCAAACTGACTATAAATATCTGAGTACCAATTCTCACATTCATGTGAAACTACTTGTGGTTTATGCACTTTCCTTGACTACACAACTAACAGCAGTGTCCCCTCTTGTTTAATTAAATGCTAACAACATGAGAGCCCTCCAATCTTGGAGTGCACACGTATCACTTTTTCTTCAAGGCCTTAGATGAAAAACCAGTAGTGTGGAGCAAGTTTTTCATGCAAGAAGGCATCTGCAACATGTAGCTTCAGACTTGCAAAAAATACCCTAAGGAAGTAGATGACTAATATTTCTCAGTGAAGATTTGACTACTGCTCTCAGTAAGTAGCTATGCAGATTCTATATTTATGATAATATTATTTGATGTAGCTAATATAATAATTGTACAGATTAGATCTCATGCTAAAAAGAAACTATTTCTTCTTGCATTTATAATATTTTATAAAGTTTCTATGCCACTATCTGTAGAAGTTACCTGCAATGGACATTTCATAATAATATTTAGGTCAATTTAAAAGCAATAGAAAAATAAGCATATTGAAACTTTCTAACAAGCACAAAAAAGCAATTTAAGACACAAAGAAAGAGCAAACAAATGCATGCTGTATGGTAGCTAATGCTACAACCATCCTAAATATAACTTCTGCATCCATGCTACACATCACAACTGTTCTATCCATCCTAAATAAAATAACTGCTGCATCCATCCTAAGTATGACAACTGCTGCATCCATCCTAAGCATGACAACTACTGCATCCATCCTAAGCATAACTGCTACATCCATCCTAAGCATGACAACTGCTACACCCATCCTAAGCATGACAACTTCTGCATCCATCCTAAGCATGACAACTGTTACATCCATCCTAAGCATGACAACTGCTACATCCATCCTAAGCATGACAA
>VOMN01023183.1:0-54671 GCA_014899125.1 Orchestia grillus | reverse complement strand
GCACACAGGCCACCGTGCAGCACACAGGCCACCGTGCAGCACACAGCACACAACTATGCACTTGAACTTCTCAACTAATAACTCTCGGAGCCCTCGCGCCGCTAGTGGTGTGCTCATGAAGCTTAATGTTGCCGGCATGTAATTTCCGCCGTCCGCAGCAGCGGCTGGGCTGCACCACTCCACCCCGGGTCTCCGCGCGTCCCAGAGACCGAATCCTCTGTTGAGAGTTGAGAGTTGGTCTTACGCGTACACGCGAGTAGCTTGTGCTACACGCTTTTTGGTGTGTGGCAACACAGTGGTCCCCTGCGGAGAGCGCTAGATCGGTTCCCGCAATCAGCCGCTCTGCTGTTGTCCCCGTGTGGAGCTGTATCAGCAGGAGCGAGCGTCACACAGCAAAAAAAAATTAGGTCCCTCGAAACAAATGAAACGCGTTATGAGAAGCAAATGACAACCAAGAGCGGCTATTTACTGGAACCGATTTAGCGCCCTATACCGGTGAGGCACCTGAGCACCTATTTCTAAAGCCCCTGAGAGTGCCCAGAATATCTTGTTCACATACAACCGAATTCAGACGTAAAATTTACCAGCCTGCGTGAAAGTCCTGGCCCATCGCTCACACTTGTGGGCGCTGGAGCGACGCGCTCTGATTCTCCCGCGTGAGCAGAAGTCCAGTTTTTGTTTGCAAATTGAAATAACGGTTTCTTGTGATAGCAAGAATTGAAGGGACGGTTTCTAGTGATAGCAAGAAGAGGTTCTTTCTCCATGCCATATGATGTGTCGTTTCTACATTAAGGTGTTAATACACGAAAAAGCTGTTGAGTAATTTTTATTGGGATCTTACCTGCAATAATATACGAAAGATATTTAGTGAGTTTCGTTTGAACTTGAGCGAGAGCAATGTAATGCAACAAAGTGTCCTACAAACTCTTTTTACTCTAGGATTTTTTCTATTTTCCATTGCAGTGAAAGAAACTTTGTCGACTTGAATGATGTAAAAGTAAATATTTATGTAATAAAAATTTCATAAGCTAGCGTTCATATAATTTGTAAAACGGGACGATCCCATGAGTA
Organism: Orchestia grillus; assembly: GCA_014899125.1. Classification (NCBI taxonomy): domain Eukaryota; kingdom Metazoa; phylum Arthropoda; class Malacostraca; order Amphipoda; family Talitridae; genus Orchestia; species Orchestia grillus. The sequence goes on along the minus strand of VOMN01023183.1, from coordinate 53,600 downwards.
CATACATATTTGTAACCTGACAACTAAACGGGACAACCTTATGTGTAAACGGGACAACCCAATAACCAAACGGGACAACCCAATAACCAAACNAACCAAACGGGACAACACAATAACCAAACGGGACAACCCAATAACCAAATGGGACAACCCAATAACCAAACGGGGCAACCCAATAACCAAACGGTACAATCCAATAACCAAACCGGACAGCCCAATAACTAAACGGAACAACACAATAACCAAACGGGACAACCCAATAACAAAACGGGACACCACAATAACCAAACGGGACACCCCAATAGGTTGTCTTGTTAGGTACACCCTAACAATTAAGTTAATTAAAAGCTCAGAAATTGACAATAACTTTAAAACAATTGCTGAATTTAGTTTTTGAACTATCTTACCATTCAAAAATCCTACCTTGCTTCAACACGTCTGAATAACCGGACGTGGCTGCGCGCGGGGACTCGTTTTTGAATGGAAGACGAATGTAATGTAAGTTACGTGCTCACAGCTCTGTAAATCTGTTCATTTTATTTCAATGAACAAATCGCCCAAACATCGTTCAGCTCATTTGTTATTGTAAATTTTGTGAGGAAAGAAATTGTGATTCTGTTCCCGTGAAAACGCAATTTACGCAATGAAATTGTAAACTAAAATGCGTATGTGAACGTACATAGCTCCAATTCATGTCACACTTGGGACCGTTCATTCTAATCTTTTTTTTTTAATTTACTACTTTCAACTCACTAAAGCTACTCTTCTGATGAAATTGATTAATTTTCACACTGGGAAACTCCGTCGGCAACCTGACGCGTGGCCGCATGCTATAGCAAATTGAGGCTGCTCATTGACTCCTGTGTTCATTCAAGAGCGTTGTAGTAGCAAAACCTCATCTAAAGCAACAAAGTCACCTGTGAAGCTTCGACTCCACGTGACCAGATGAATCTCCAACTTTCGCTCGATTAAAACTTCGATGAAATGGACGCCCGTTTGGCTATAATGGGAAGGACGGCGCCGCACAGATGCGCCTGGTGTTGAGTGACTCAAGTTATATGAGAACAAATGCACATGTAATTCGAGTGAGTTAGTGTCGAGTCATTGCTCCCAATGGGGCCTTGACTTGGGAGTAACAACAGAATGGAGGCTCATTACGTCCTGCAAAGACCGCGTAAAAGTGATCCGCTTTGTTAGGAGGTCGCAGAGCGACTGAGCTTTTCGGCGGTCATGTCTGTATTGAACGGAAAAATTAACCGTTGCTTCTCACCTGCCACCAGCAGTAGGGTTGGCAACACGCATCTTTTTTGTTCACTCTGAGAGACAACGGAGCGCATAATTGCTTGGCCTTGAGTATTCAGTTCAAAAATTAAATTGGTGGCGAACTTACGAAGTTCAATTCGCGGTGCCTCGTATAAATCAGACCATAAATGATGGCGTGAAATACAGCGCGGCCCCGCGGCTGCAGCCTGCTAGCCCCGCTGAGTGACTACCGGTGAATTAACATCAAGAATAAATGGCGCCTGCTGGATGTGGCCGCTGGCTCCGGCTCCAAATTTACTCGGGCTGCTCCCAAAAAGTGGCAATTTTTGTATAGTTTTAAACAGTTCTCACAGTGTAAGAGGTCAGCACTTTTTTGTCATAACTGTATTTTCTTTGTATTGAAAATATCAAACGCCTTGATTGCAGTTGTCTATGATGAATTTCGTTAAAATTTATGAAAATTTTATTTTGTCATTTTCATTGGCTCATAATTTAGAGAAAATGTTGAAATTTTTTCGTTACTTTATGATCACTGAAGTGTATCCAATCGAACTCAACAATTTCCATAGGCTAATTAACTTTAAGATTTGTGATGTGTGGGCACGCACAGCTGAAGTCAGATCGCAGGAACAAGGAGCTCAAGTGGAGCCGGCTGCAAGCAGAAGGGTTCTGGAACTCCGAGCTCGTCTGGCCCTGGAACTCCGAGCTCGTCTGGCCCTGGAACTCCGAGCTCGTCTGGCCCTGGAACTCCGAGCTCGTCTGGCGTATGCGGGAAGGATGGAGGGAGCTCTTCCCTGACTCATGCTGACGTGTCATTTACTGGACACTTTTCTCTCAAGAGCATCACCGATGTCGATGGAGGGCATTGGCACGTACGAGATAGTTGGGTAAATGTTCGTATTAGAAAGCATTGCAGGGATATTTTTTGTTACGGACGTTTTCATGACAACCCAATATTATATGATTTAAATATATTTATTATATATTATATTTAAGATATGTATGATTAAATTGATTTAGCGTAATGATTATATTTAATTTTTGTTAAGGTAGTTTTCATGATTCAAGTTTAGCTAAGGGAAATATGTAATAATTTGACCCAGTAAGTGGGATGCGATCAAGGGAATTTTGTTAAATCTTAGGTTATTAGTTATTCTCAACGAACGTAGTATAAAAATTTAACCAATAGTTTATTTAAATATAATTATAATATACTAGTGCGGTATAATTTTTGGAACTTTATTTATTTACCGTTAACTTCAGTGACTTTTACATGAAAAGTGTGTCCACAAACTTTTTCCAAGTGATATTAAACATGGATCTGAATGGTAAATTACCTACATAAAATCATATTTCCACAGTGTGTGCGTCTGTGAAGGTTCGAAGGCCAAATACTTTTGCCTGATGGCGAAAAATTCTGGCCAGGAAAATGTGTGCGAAACAATCGCTCAGTTGAGCCCATTGCAGACAGAAGCCTCTAAATCAGACCTAATATTTCTTTATAATCAAAAATAATCGCTGAAAAATTCAACGTATCTGTGACAACCTACAGGCAAAAACAATGGTCGTTCACCTGAATTTGCTTCAACTTTTTTTCTGTTTATGTGTTTCAAGCCGTCTTTTTTTATTCAAAAAACTTTAATTTTTATTTTAAAGTCCATTTTGCGGTATATCAGCTTTCGGTTTCATTCCTGCAAGTTTTTTCGAGTGATTGTGATCATATCCTAAAATTTTAGTATATTATACCTACTTTATCATGGGTGAGAGCCTGAAGCGGCTTGGATCCTTGAAAGTGGTTGCATTTTACTTAAGTTGCGAGTTCAGCTTTTCGAAGCCAGAACAAGAGAGGCCAGAATATCGGTCATAGAATAAGCGCCACCAGAACATTTGAATTATAGTGCCATAAAAACATGAGCATTATTCCTTCTATTCAGTTTGATAGATACAAAATTATTTTTTCCCTTCTTTCATGTAAAGAGCGCTTGTATGAGCGACACAGAAACAGCCAGCCAGATCGAACCATGTCACTTACCCGTGTTTTGGGTGTCTACGATTCAAGAACTCGGACCACAAAGTACTCGAGTCTCCACTTCTCTGACTCGCCGGTTCGATTTTTTCCAATTAACTTCAGTGTGATTCACTTTTTGTGTCGGTATTGGAGATATGTTTCAGTGGCCTTGTGTGTAAATTCAAGCGTCATTTGAAAGAACACGCAATTTGGCCTCGCGGGGAGCCTGAAGTTGACGAGCTGCGGAAGTTGTGTGAAGGCGCGCAGGCCGAGCTGATGAGTCGTGGATGACCTCCTTTGTCGCTTGAAAGAAATTGTCCTCAAGTACGCGAGAAAACATCGCCCAGCTCACAAAAATGAGCCTTTTAACGAGGCGAGGAAAATTGCCCTTCTCGGTTGGCCATCGACCACCAACGGGATGAGGAAAGCATGTTTGCCTTAAAGAGAACTTTTTGTGAGTTCGATACGAGCTGTTGGGAATCTAAGAGACCGTCCTAAGCAAAACTTTAGGATCACGGCTTTACCTCGTCTGATCGAAACTGGGTGGAAGGTGCTTTAGTTTGTCTAAATGAGCGCTTACCGTAACCCTATGAGTGGACGACCGTTGCAAAGCGCTTTTGGTTAAAAAAACACAAGACATACTCATAAGCCGACGATCAGCTCCCAGGATATTTGAAAACCGCGTCTGTTTTTTGGCCGCTGTTGTGAATGGTCGTCACTGAGGAGGCGATCGCTCAAGCTCTTCAAAAGCCAAATCAGAGGAAACAGAGACGGATTTCAAGCGGAACTTGGACCAGTCTTTGTAGGGCAGTTGTCTGGACAAATATGAGAAGCAACGGGTGCTTTTAGACTCTTTGATGCCAACTTAAATGGGTAGCTCCGGTCCGTTGAGGTTGAGTACAGGCAGCCTATGTAAACTTTGGGGCAAATCGCTTTCAAAAGATGGATCGCTCGGCACCGGGACAGGCTGGAGTAGGACAGTTCGGTCGCTCTTACGAGTACATGCCATTACCTACCGACGTGTGTGTGACTGTTGATTCAAATGAATGGTCCCAGCTTCCAGCTGATCTTTGTCGAAGTGAACGCGTGAGTTCGTAGCCCTTGAGTTTTATTCATCTTCTGGGAAGAAGAAAACAAATCGCGCTCCACTGCTACGTTCTTTTGAATGAGAACTTCAAACCGTATCTCCCAGCACACTGATATTTCTCACTGTGCAATAATTTTTTCAGGAAAATTGTAGTCAGATAGAATTTTGGTCGTAAATTTAAAATGACCCATGAGTGCGACTCACAATAACAGCTCAATGCGATTGGGAAAATTGCGGAAAATTTCCTGGAAAAAGACAGTCGTATGTAATAGTGAAGCACTGCAAAACTTACCAAAAAATTTCTTACTCGACTCACTGGGTAAAAAAATGTGTAAAAAATAGTTTAATTTTGCCGTGACTATGCAGTGAACTTGTCTGGATGTATAGTAAAGGCTGTCACCTCTTTAGGAATAACGCAAATCCAAATTTACATGCTGAAAATGAGCTGCAAAATAGCTTTAAATTTTTAGAGATTAGTGCGTTTGTTACGGGAGTAACACTACGACGAAAGCGTCAATAAGAGTGCGTCACTTGAAGAACATAAGAAGGTACAAGTGTGTCTCCAGTACGTGGAATTAAGTAACAGTCAGGTACTCCAGGTGAGCGCAAACAGCGCTAGGTGACGCAGCGTATGAGGTTCCAGGTAAGTTTCACTGACAGGCATCATGCCTTTGAAGGGGAGGAGGGAGGGGCAGAGGGAGTCTGTTGAAGTTTAGTCCTGCGGTTGATTGGTTTGTCATCTTTACATATGGAACGCTTGGCACGGCAAACACTTGAGTATGACGGTGGGTTTCAAGAGACAGTCACAGAGCTGATACGTGATCAAAGGAAGGGCGACAGTTCTCATCCAAATCCGCTACCGAATAATGGACTCTGCAGTAGGCCAGGTGTGATATAGTGTACTACAAGAGCTCTTCAACTACCGACCTGCGAGACAGCCAGAATTCGTTTTCTGCTCCCGCTGATGAACTTCAGATTTTGAACTGTTACACTTAAACGAACTGTTCACCTTAATTCTCAGTGCTGTTTCTTTGAGATGTGATTTGACACCTATCGAAATCACACGTCCGTACACAGCCTAAATACATGACGTCACGGAAAAAATTGTTCAATGCATGGCTTTCACGAATATCAATCAAGACGCAGAATATGCGCTAAAATTCGCACTTCGCGCACGCCTTGACGCTTTGTGTTCGGAAGATGAACATAGCAGGGTGATTCATTCGATTAAATTTAACTCTTTTTATGAAATCCCATTACAAGAGCAGCATGTCCTATTTCACAGTCAAATCCAGTGTGGAAAACTGAATGCAATCTTAATAAATCATCGCAATGAGCTCATGCGTGACGCAAGCTTAGAAAAGGAATTTGACCGCATTTCGTGTCAGATTTATTGGAGTAATACTTGTATAGTAGCAGCCTACGTTGCTCGAAACGAATGCCAGCCTTCGATTGGATTTGGTGGAGTTCCTACACCGAAGTTTTCTCTTGGACGGAGAATCGTACGACTACGTATCTTTGATATCATACGTTGAAATCGAACTGAATATTCCGTAGGGACAAATACTTTAGTTGCTGCGTGCTAGATAGGGTTCTGCTATCCTTACTGTGAAATACACGTATGCTGAAATTTACTCAATTGATAAAGATCCTTTTTTTAAGTGGACAACCTCAACACGAAATCATAAAACTTAAAGCTTTTAAAAAATATCAGTGAAATGTTGAGACAGGTGCTCAAGAGTTCAAGGGACTTTCCTATGCTTACAAGTTCCTGTGCATTCACGTGCTGTGTTTTTACTCTGTTTCTACTTGAAGTGTTGTCATATTGAATTCACGAGCAGTGTACTGTCGGACAGATATTCAAGTGCTGTGTTTTCAAAGGCAGTGTCGAGAATCATCGTACTGTAAGACATATAGCTTTTCATAAATGACATATGAAAAATTTGATCTTGTAAGATTGAGAAGAGTGAAGCCAAACTGAAATATGTTACTGCGTCTCTACCTTAAATTGTGTCAGGCGGAAAGCAGACTCTCTCTAGTTACTGAGCACTTCTACCTGAGGTAACAACACGCACGTCACAATCCAAAGTGTATGTCAGCAAGCATGGCGACGCTGTGTGCCTCTCCACGAAACAATGCAAGTCATCATAGAGTCGTCAGCGAGTCCGGACGTGTTTGTGACACGTCGAATAATCAGGTCTGAGAGGAAGCCTGACACCTCCTGGCATCCATGACGACTACATTGCGGGCCTGTCCACGCCGTCGTCCAAGCGAACCCGGCAGCAAGACGCTTTTCTTTCCTTGTCCTCAAATGAAAAAAAATTGCAAACTTCAGTCTGGATCGAGGCAGAATTTTGAAGCGGTGATGGGTCGATGGATTGTCCGTAACGGCAAATGGCATGTTAGTGGCACAGCTCGAGCTGCTCGATGGCTTCAACGATGACACACTAGCGTGTGTACATATGCGGATGATGCTACGATTATATATATCGTATTAAAATCGTGCTGTGAGAAGAATTAAACATACCATACCAGGACTAAAAGGCTTGTATTGCTACTCTGCACGATTTCCATTTCGTGAACGCTACTGAGTGAAATGAGCGTTACTCATGAACCAACACACTTGCTCTCAGCGATGGTCTCTTGATGGGACTAGCGACTGGCTGTTCGATGGTGCACACCAGAACGGCAACACGCTACCTCACGCTGATTGGCTGCAAGCTGCTAGCATGGCTGACTGACATCAGGTCCCTGCCGCCCAGGGACTCAAAATAAGTAACGACGTGCACATGGAAAAACAGACGCTTGTTGTGCAATAAACTGCGGGCTGTGTACAGTGAACGATGTTATGTTTTGTGGGTGCTGTGTACAGAACAGTTTGTACAGTGTAAAGCGAAGTGTGTGGAATGATGGAAGTATGCTGTGTGACCCCGTATTGTGATGGAAGTTATTCAGAAAAGTTCATATCTGAAAAATTTTTAGCGAAAATTAATTTTTCGTCTCTAAATAATAAAAACCGTCGGAGTAAGAAAACGAGAAGTGTACATTATTGGAGAATATACTGCAATGAAAGTATTCAAGGTCTCAAAAACCTGCAATATTTTATGAAACTGAAGCTGGAGGCTTAGCAGAGGGAAAACGCATGAAATGTACGTCTATGCAGCAACGAGTGCTGCCCTGCACTCGTCAGCCTCAATGCCGTCCAGGAACCTTTAATTTGGATCTCTTAAGGCTATTAAAAAGTTTATATAAACGAAATTACAGAAGAATCATCAATTGGAATTGAACTCCCCAGAAACTGGGAGTCAAGTTGTCAGAGTCAGCGACCAAGCCTCAACGTAACTCGTCGTGCTCGAGCAGCTCGAGTCGTCGCTCGAACAACTCGAGTCGTCGCTCGAGCAACTCGAGTCGTCGCTCGAGGCTGAGCCTCATTGGAGGCCTCACATGCAGTCCATCAGTTCCCTCAGCTCGCCAGCGTAGCGAGCGCTGCATCTGAGATAATGTACACGCCATTTATTTAAGACCCCAACTTAATGACGGTCTTCACAAAGCTGGTGCTTCAGAGGCCGCTCGGGTCTGATAATTAACTCGTAGGCAATCTAGTCTTAATCTTCGACTCACGGCGATCGTGTGAAAGCAGAGGTCGTCGTAAATTGAGTTGTAAATAGCAGACCTCATCGCTAAAGCGGGTCGTAAAAACATAATTAATCTAAAGAACTCCTATGATAACCCGCTTCTACGCCCATTAACGGTCTTCATTGGGCCGATACCAAGGCGGTGCCGACCATGAGCGCTACCTCGTGCCAACCAGCGTGATCTTCATGCATAATTCCGTCCGTTATGGGCATTTCCGCCAGCACGCCTCAAAACTTCCTGAATTATTCTGCTCTTTTAGTTTAGATCAAATCAGGCGCTCGTGCGTTCCAGGCCGCACGGGTGTACAGCACCTCGGCAGGTGAATTATTGCGCTTAGATTTCGTGGCCCGAGCTTACGGACGATGATTTGGGCCAGAGCATACGGGAGAATAAGCATCACGTCGCTGGCAAACAGCAGTACCGTTTTCTGTTGGCTTCAAGATGCATGAAAAATTGTATTCGTGTATGATGGAATCGAAAAGAAAGCATTTTTTCATTAATTTACCCTGATATTTCTTGTTACATTAATTATTTAAATGTTTCAGAGTTTCGGCCTGTACAAAAAGATCATGGTGTAGTCATGCGTATTATCAAATGTATTCTTTGCTGTTATCGGATACCAGCCCTCTAATACTTAATGTGTGCATTTATTCCGAACTTATTTCGTCTAAACCAAGAACCTAAGGCTAAAGCGTCACCTATCGGCCACAGCACCATGCTAGATGCGTCACCCTCCAATTGTGTTATTTTTAACCCATTGCATTGATTCTGCTTCACTCTTATATCGATAGTCGGTTGACCCAATTTTACAGGACATATTTTCCTCGTTGACTGATTTTCCACCGACTCAAGTGGATCAGTGAGGCGCTGGAACACCTGCCTCACTACACGTGTTCTATGCTCCTCCACTTCGCCGCCCATGCGTCTGTGTTAACAGCCATTGCTTCTGAGACCTATTCCTTCTTTTCACGCGTGGCTCTGATATCATTAGTCAACTTCTCAAGAAATACATGTTCCAGCACGGTGAATTCCCAGGGCAGCTTCGTCTTCTTTGTCAACTCCTCTCAGCCTAGAAACTGCCGTCTTAGTCTTAGTCCTTCCTTCCAGAAAGTCTCTGTTTTCCAAGGCAGCTCTCGAGGGACTCAGACCCTCACCCCCCTTCGATTTTCAAGAGACTCTGCGTGCGTTTTCCAAGTCAAGTTTCGAAAGCCGCCGCCTCTCCCCTTGTCTTCCAGGCGACACACTACACCGTCCTGGGGGCTCACCGCCCCCCTCACGCAGTTCCAGTAAGTGGCTCGGCAGATGATCTGGAAAAGTGACTTGGGGCTCCAGAATTTCCATCAGAAAAGTTTAGACACGCCTTCAGACATTTCTGGAGGAACTGAATAAGAAAAAACGAGCTCCGGGAGAGCGTCATGGCTTGAGAAAGGCTGAGGAGCTTTGCTCTGAGTCCGCACTTCTTTTGCTAGCAAAGAAATATTCATTTAAGATGTAGAGGGGTTGTGACATAAATATAGCGAAGGCGTTTGGGGTTGTGATCTATTTTTTACATGAGCATCCTGTATAAATAATATCTCAATGGTATGATTTGATCCCAAAATTAATTAATCTTTGTACGCTGAAAAATTGTATACGAGTATTCTCACAGGCTCAACTGATGTGCTTGCAAATTTGTATTTACTTTCTTATTCAGTGGAAGAGTTGAATTAAATTTTATTTTGAGAGGTAAACTGTGTCCTTTTATACTTAGAATACCTTTTGAACTATGATACCTTAACGAAGAGTATTCATACTTTATTAATTCTGGGATGCATTTCCATTTATCTTTCATTTTAAGCTACTAATAAATTATACGTCATTACATATTAGACGGTCGAGCGCAGGAGCGCAACGTAGTAACATTCTCACACCTGCAAGAGGCGCGCAGTCATGATTATTATGAAACTGTTTAATCCTACTTTAGAGTTTCAGTTAGCCCTAAATTTACATATATCCTTTTCGAAATCATTTGGATTGGTTATTTTTACAATAAATCGTTTTGTTTGTCAATTCAGTTTTTCTTTATTTATTCACATCCTACGGTATAGTAAATTGAGCTAAGGTGAGTGACCAACTGAATTCTAAAAAGGACAAATTGTTGCGATCCAGAAGGCGTTCTCCACACATTAACCCTTCCTGCAGTAGGAGAATGGAACAGCTAAATTCATCAGTAATTATTATTTGCTGTACTGGTCTGTCTACCAGCTTTAAGGACATCTATATCAGTCCAACCACTCTTGAATGTTTCGTTGAAAAGGAAATTTTCCTAACTGAGGTTCTACAATCGTATGCAGCTATAGTGCGCTAACGATGAACAGTTTCTGTTTAAACTAAACTAGTCAGAGGTTTATTCAACTCTGAAGTTACTTTAGCGGCAGAATTGCCCTGTCATTTTTTACCATAATACGTTTGAACACTTTTCGGTCTCTTTTTTTCGGCACTGAATTTCGTAGTTTCATCGAAATAACTCTACTTAAGATGTTGTTCTGTTTCTCAAAGTTTAGCATCGTCTTTGATATTGTAGCTCTCGAGAACACAAAAGTTAAACTCTTCTGGACGCCGATACACATTAATTTGAGCTCTAGCAGTTTACCATCGTTGGAGCTCAGTTAGGGCATGTATCAGTAATTACTATGTAATTCAGATGGATATAAGGCAAAATATCATCGATATATAAGAAAAAAAACGATTTAAAATGAAAATTAACCATCAGTATGAATTTGGAGTAAATGTTAGAACAGCTTTTTCCTATGAGATGGATCGCCTTCAAATTTAGTGCAGCTATGTAACTCAATGAGAAAAATCCCCCTGGATCTGCCAGTATCCCCACTTCAACTCCTCCCCCCCTCCCCTTTACGCCCCTCTTCAATTATAGACCACAGCCCCACCAAATTGGACTGCTTGATTTAGTACGCATTCCTCAAACGTTTATCACATAAAAAACAAAATTCAAAATTTTCGCTAAAAATGATCGTGACGATCCCTACATGGGCTCATTGATATATTGAACTGTGTATCGCTACTATTTCCATTATTTTTTCAACGCTTGTAGAACGATAATGTTCCATTTTTATAATAATCATTGTAGCTTCAAAGTTAACTAACCGCTAGAGTAATAACTTTGCTATCTTGCCAGCACAATGAACCCAGAAATGACAGAGATATATTAATAGGGGGATAGTAAGCACAGCTCAATTTTAAATTTATATTTCGCTGACTTACTTGATTGCTCATAAAACTGTATCACGTTAAACAAAACGCAACTGGAGGACCTTCCCTCAAAATGACGCGTCATCGTGAATTTCATTCTTCACTCAACATTTACTCTCCTTTGTATCCGGAAAATTGAATTTACCTCAATGGTAAAAAATTGCGGGTGTATTTTTGAAGAATTGCTTCTGAGTGAATATATTTAACCAATAGTGTTAGCTTGATGTAACTTTGGAAGTATAGGAAATTAATGTCCCCAAACAATGAACTTCTACAAGCATAAGAATCACAAAATAAAACAGATGAGGAAAAATCAGCAGCAAGTGTATTAGAACTATACATATTATGACAATATAGTGAATCAAAACAAAAAATGCCAACATTCTCTATAAATTCAGCTAATTATCTGTCATGCTACATTCACAGAGTGCAACTAATACGATGACTGTAATCTTATTGAGCGATCGCACGTAACAAAACTTCTGAGTTAATTACCATTCCGATATATTTACTCGATTTGGGCTTTTTCTTTTTCTCCAATTTGTTCGCCGTTTCTCATTTTGTATTTGATCAGCTTTCTTTTCATCATCCGAAAGATATTTTCGTGAGTCTAAAGATGTTTATTTTTTAAGCCACGGAAAATTCTTCATGTATTTTCCTAATTTTCAACAGTAATTGTCACTCTAGCTTTCCTTGGTAAGCGCTCAAAGAAATCTTGACACACCTGAGTGAGTTAATCACCAGGCTTCTGCACAGCGATGCAGCGACAGGAGGCGTGTGAGGGTGCGCGTGCCCATACTCGAATTGAGACTTAATTGCTTTGATCGAGCGTACTCTCAGCAGTAAAGTGCAATTTAGCTTGATGTCTTGGTGGATTAGCTTAGAGTTATATCACTGTATTCTTCCCTATATTCTGAAAGTTACACTGAAGTGTAGAACTTGTAACGATTTGTCTCAATAGGATTGCATTTGGAAACGAAATACATCGTTTTTTATTTAAATCTTTAAATTATTTCCAATAACAATGAACGGTTGAACCATTGAGCAGTCAGGGTAAAATAAACTCCCGAATGAAACACAGTAAACTTCCGTCAGATGCGCCATGGTTGGTACACGTACGAGTGCGTATCAAAAATGCATCGTATTTTCACTCAATGTAATCGCATTAAGAAATTTAACAAGGAATCAGATTAAGGTGTGAACTCATTTTGTATTAGTACTTGACTGAGCTCTGTCGCTGTGAACGCTTACGAAGTGTAAATAGTTATAATTAACCTATTTAGCGATTTGAAATGTCTTCAATCAATGCACGTGATTTGGTATCTTCAGGCATGAGGCGCTCTCAATAGTTCTGCATGACTAATGATACTCTATGAGTGCATACTTTTCTATATACATTAGAGTGTCGCGTCGTCCGTGGCGTAAGCGGTATCGTTCGGGTCTGTGAGCGACTTCATTTCTGAATTATGTATCACCGATTCTTGGGCAGATGCTCCGCCGCCTGAAGTTCAAAATTAAGTCATGCGCTAACAATGGAGTTAGCAGTATTAAAGTAGAGTAAAATATAGATGAGGATGAGTAAAATTCTAGTACAATAGGAAACACTAATAATTTAGAGTTAATTACGTAGTTCTCCAGGGCGTTTTCAAATTTAGACACTGCAAGTCAACACTGCAATGAACTGCAAGGTGTCAAATTGCATTTAAGGCTTCCAAGTAGCACAGAAATGTAACAAGTTGCACTGGATGGTATCAAATTGCACTGGATGGTATCAAATTACAGTGAAGGGCATCAAATTGGGCTAAGGAGTATCTAATTGGGCTTAGGAGTATCTAACTGGGCTAAGGTTTATCAAATTGTACAGAAGGGCAACAAATTATACTGAATGATTTCAAATTGAACTGAAGAGTATCAGATTGGACTGAAGGGTATCAAATTGAAGTGAAGTGCATCAAATTGAAGTGAAATGTATCAAATTGAAGTGAAGGGTATCAAAATGAAGTGAAGAGTATTAAAATGAAGTTAATATCATCAAATTGAAGTGTAGGCTATCAAATTGTAGAAAATGATAATTACACGTAATTTACTGAAAACAACCGTCAAGCGACTACCTCCGATGGCAGTACCAGCTAGTTCGACTATCAGAATTTTGTCTTGCTGACCTGCTAGTTCTACTATTAGAATTTTGTCTTGTTGACCTGCTAGTCCCATTATCAGAATTTTGTCTTGCTGACCTGCTAGTTCTACTAACAGAATTTTGTCTTGTTGACCTGCTAGTCCCACTATCAGAATTTTGTCTTGTTGAGCTACTCGACCGGTAAGCATTAGCAGCTCGGGTCGAAACTTGCAGTATGATCATATAAAACTCTCCTGCTAGCGTACAGTTCCGAAGGACTGACAACATGATTTGTTTGATAATATGGCATAATTGATCTGGTCTACACATTTGTTGTACGCTGATTGATGCATCGAGTTTGACTGAATTGAAAATGACCTTTTCTGGGGGTGTAAAGGTGATATAATTGTATCCGTCCTTGGCAAAATTGTTTTAAATGTGTATATGGAATGGGTTATTCTGAAATTAAGATGGAATATCGCCTTCTCCTTTTCTAATTTGCGTCTCAGGCCAAAATGGTTTATCACATAATATTGCTGGAAATAAAGTTCGCTATTAGTTAATCCAAAATACTTCAGCTCTTAACTGAACAATCTAGCCTACTACTATAGTTGAAGAATATATTCTGTAAGTACATTCATCAACTGCACTCATGGTGCCATAAGAACCTATTAGACATCATTTCGTTGACTTCCGCGATAATTTATGAGCTAAGTTATCCTTTCAACTTATGCGTAATTTATAGATAATTAATAACACTTCTTTACTCCCAGTTACTAAATAGACTATGCTGAACATTTACGAGGTGATGCATAATCGGGCTGCTCAATCCTAACGCACGATAATGAAGAATGATAATGTGAGTTGTTTCATTGTGATGGCTGAGCTGCACTTTTGAATATCCCAATATATAATAATAACCTTGCTTGCTTGCTTGTTTGCTTTGTCCGTCCGTCTCTGCGTTACGCTCTTAAGGATTTAAATAGGAGAAAATTTCCGGGTCCGCATTTCTGACTAATCAGTGAGACTGCCAGAGAAGGCAGTCCGTATCAGTGATGCTAAAAATAACAATGTTTCATGTCAGAGTTACAGTATATAAGAAGGCATCTTAAGAAATTAACGTCATTTGTCCCGCCACTTTTGGTGATGCGTTTACTACTAAATAATATATTTTTTAACGCCAGTTCTTCCATTTTGCTAACAATGTGAATCAAATTAGAAAACAGTGTTGTTTAAGCGGCGGCACCCCAGTGTGGCCGGGCGTGAAGCCCATACATCTCCAAGGTATCCAAGATATACCTAGGAATTGTTTGGACATTCCTCAAAATTATGAAAGCGATTACAGATCATTAAGCAAATAATTCGTGTAGTACACAAAACACAACACTACAAACATCGCAGCAGATTTTCGCAGCAGCTAAAGCGCACTTGGACAGGTAGGTGTGGCAGGCTTTAGGCCTACGCAGGCAAGGCGGCGCAGGCCGGGCACCCGCATAAAGATGGCATCTTTGGCCTCCCAAAGCGACATGCGATCCAACCCTCCTCCTGACAATACAATCGATGTACGTCGCAGCGGGAGCCCTCAATCTTACCCATATTCTGCCTTTCCAGGGACTTATTCTTTTCTGTCCGTAGCGGTCGTCTTCGAGACTGGGTCTTTGTTGGCTCTCAGCTCCCAGGGAAGTGCGGCATCAAACGCACTTTCTGGCATTCGATGTGCCTTTGGAAAATTTGTGCTCCTCCTGTGGCGGGTTGAGAATTTCAAATGCTTCCAAGATTACGTTGGCAGTGTGCATAACTGTTGGGAATTTCTTCATTTGACGCCTAAATTCAATTAGAAATTTGAAGGTTTTGCTGTATAGTAAACTTCAAAGCCAGAGGTTGAATTTTCGGATCTTCGAGCAGTACTTTTAACTTTCCCAAAATATTTGGATTTTAATAGAAATTTAGTATGGACTGAAAATGAAAAGGTTAAAATATTTAGTATTCAAATAGAAAACTAATTATAACCTGAAGGGCTGCCAGTGTTGGCTATAGATTTACCTCACAACGTCAGGGTACGAATGACTTTGTTCTAGAATTGCTCTCGGACTGGAAAAAATTCATGTTTATTTACATTTTATTTAGAAATTTGATTCTTCGAGAGATGTCCAATTCAAATTTCTGACTAATTCGGTAACCGAGCCCTATTTTACTCTCAAAATCTTTGGATTTCCATGTAAGGTTTAGTCCACGAAAATATGGCACGTATATATTTTGAAGAAAATGTATTCAGAATACTTTGCAATTATATACACTTTCCTCACCTTCGCAGGTCCATGGTCAGGCCGCGCTGGACCGAGCAGTTCGACTGCGGGTTTGAGGAGGAACAAAATTTGTATGCCGTATTCGGTTTTCACGTTGGCAGGAGCAGGCAAAATTTTTGAAATAGTCCGGATGAAGAAATACAAAAATCTATTGCCCATATAAATGAAGGGTTGAAATATAGCAACGAACAAACATTTTCAGGGTAACACCGAGATATTTTTTCTGAGAAACTTTGGAGAACGCAAAGAGGTCTTAATGGATTCCAGGACACTCGTGGCAGCAATCGGCGGCGGGACGTCGACGGGGTGACGTGAAATGATAGAAAATGGTCGGAATGGAGGGCTATCAGGTGGATGAGAACACATTTAAGATAAGAAAACGACCGTACTGAGATTGTTACACGATGGAAAACAAGGGTCTCGCTACTTAACGTCATCATTGGGGCGCGAGAGCGTCATGCACAAGCGTCCACAACTGTCGGGGTTGATAAGAACTTTGTGTTTTTCACATGGCCTGGGTTGATCCAGTCGGGGAGGCTCCAGATGACTTCTCGGGGAAGCTATCATGGATTTATTGCTTCCTACGAGATAATGGGGCTGATAAAAAGAATATTAAGTGCAGTGGTGATGATTCAACGCGTACTGCCACGCCCACCATCTCGTACAAACGCATTGATTTCATTATTTCATACAGACACACGGCTGTACTGTATACCACACAGATACCCGATACAAGCGTACATGGCTTGTACGGTACATAGATACCGGATATGTGTGTACATATGACCTATACAGTAAGCAAGTACCTGATACAAGCGTACACATGTAGGACCTGTATGATACACAGTTACCTGATGCATGAGTACATATATGACCTGTATGGTACACAAGTATATGATAACCTGTACGTATAACCTGTATGATACGCAGTTACCTAATACAAGCGTACATATGACCTATATTGTACAAAGATACCTGATACAAGCGTACACATGACTTGTGTAGTACACAGGTGCTTGATACAGTCAGTAGAGTTCCCAACGACTGAAATTCTATTGCATTCGACTCAACATAAGTCAATATTCCTGTCATAAATTCAGGCGATTTTTTCTGTCATTACAAATTTTACCTTCGCAGTTGCTGGTCGAGGTTGATAAAAACAAAGAGTGAAGTCTCGTACCATCAAATTACCATTTTTTAAGAAACTCTTTTTCGTACACCTTCATAGGACTGCTTGCGTGCAGAGTTTGAGCTTGATTTCCTGAAATACCTACGTTTATTTCTGGTGGAATAATTGTTACACAAAACTTGACATCTGACGTACGTGACTGAAAGACTGCATTTTTTGGGCGATGAATTGCATTTTTTCTTTCATTTGCACCTTGGGGTAAAAGAAACATTTAAGACTTGAAATTTTTTTAAACTTTTGAGAAAGGATATTGGGATCAGAGGGACTTGAAAAGGGATTTTCACACCACAATAATTTGACCGAGGATATTGACCCCACAACTATATGAACACGAATATTGCGCCAACACGTCGTGGCCACGGATATTGCGCCAACACGTCGTGCCATCAAGATTTAATCAAGAACACATACAGCGGGAAATTGGAACCAGAGGCACATGTGCATGCAAACACTCGGGCACATGCGCCCTGGTGCACAGCTGTCAGCCTCCAGCCTGCCAGCTCGACGAATGCGTATGATGTTCTCCTACATCACACGTTATCCTGGCATAGTCCTTGCATTAATTATTCATAGATAAATGCATATGCGCAAAAATTCACTGATATGGATAATAAAAATATTTTATCGTGAATTATAATTTTCCCAGGTCAACCTGGGAAATTTTTTCTTGTTTGAATATTTGAATTAAATTATATAATGTTATATATTCGGTAATATTCAACGAAATGCAGTCATTCAACTAAAAATGAATTGCTGCTATCCTATTCCAAAGACGAATACTGCAACAATAGGGGGCTATATACATAGAGTCGAGTATAGCTCCATAAGAAGATCCACGTAAACAGGCATCGCCTAGAATAACGGTGCCTAACAGCGCCGAATGGAAGCCGGAAATACGGGCATGTCGAGCCAAGGAAACGAACGCAAAAGTATACGCCTGCCAAGAATAATGTATTGCTGGCACACGACCAGGGATGTAGGACGATCTGTCAAGCCGGATTGTCAGCTTAGTCCTCCCGAAATTGATTGATCAGTTTGGCCTGCAGCGGCGCGGCTCATAATGAAATTCTGATGAATCATGGCTGGCTCGCGGAGTGTTCCGGCGCCATTGTGGAGTGCGCCTTATGGGGGAAATCGACTTATAGGATTTGCCGTATACCGTTGTTTGTGCGCAGCGCCAGCTGGCTAAAAAAGCCACCTGCGTGCTCCTACGCAGGGACCGGCGATGTGCACTTTTTAAACGTACTGTGAAGTTGTGTTTGTCTTGTGTAGACTGTGTCTGTACAGTGTACTATACGTCTTGTGTAGACTGTGCCTGTACAGTGTACTGTGTCTTGTGTGAACTGTGTCTGCACAGTGTACAATGTATCCCATATGAACTGGACAAGTACAAGTGATGCACTTCTATGTGGGTTACAAGCGTAGTCATCAGTTCTCATCTAAGGTATAACTTGAAGTGAAATAGATTAAAGCATGTATAACAGTACTTTCATTTTTTTAAATCTGTATGGGATAGAATTTTTTCGTATTATGCTTTTCTTTAGAAGATGCTTTTGTTGAGTCATTATTTTATTTATTTTTTTCATTTTGTAAACAATTACCATTGTTCCTTATTATATTTTGTAAACGATTCGAAAGCGCCCTCCTGACACCAGCTCTGTAATACCAGCCATAATTTGGTCACGAATATTTAACATAAACAGTCGACTTACATTCATAGATGCCATGTCTTATTTTATTATACGTAAAATTTTGGAAGTAAAAACCTCTAAAATTACAATAAATCGCCATATCATCTCACATCTGTGTCGCATCGCACGTCGTACAAATCATTGACGTCTCCACGTATAAACGCGGGCGACCACTCGACACTCCTGCATTACGTCACAGGGCTCTAGGAAGCTGACGGGTGTTGATCCAAGCTGCAAAGTGTCTAAGTCTGAGGTCGTCCTCGGGTGACGAGCTGCAAAGTGTCCAAGTCTGAGGTCGTCCTCGGGTAGCGAGCTGCAAAGTGTCTAAGTCTGAGGTCGTCCTCAGGTGCCGAGCTGCAAAATGTCCAAGTCTGAGGTCGTCCTCGGGTGACGAGCTGCAAAGTGTCTAAGTCTAAGGTCGACCTCGGGTGACGAGCTGCAAACGCAGTCTGCTTCTTTCCTCCCTCCGCTGAAGGAATGAGGGAACATCTTTGAAGAAGAAAGCCGAAGTAATTTTTGAACCATCCTCGATATCGTTGGAATTGGAGACAGAATTCTTTGCATGAACTTTTTTCTCAGAATGAAGTAAGCAAAGCAGCCCAACATCGTATTCAGAACATCACCCACAAATCCAGATGCAGAGAACACAGTGATTTATCCAGATGAGTTTTTCTAGCAACTCACTAGCAGACCGTGCTGAACCGCTGGTGGCACACTCAAGGCTAATGAACAGAGTTGTTGAAGAAGTGAAAAATGTTACTCAAATTTGAATTGATGTCTCAAAAATACTAGTGTCGCGGTTTTTTATGTATACCGTTGTGTTTCCATAATTTTTGAACATAATTAGTAAACATTTCAAAAAAATACATTCATCAGTATTGATGCCATAGTGATGAAAGTGAACGGTGTCAGAAGTATGCCTGCGCGCAATCATAAAATTAGGATTTCTATTAGGAAAAACTCAGCACAATAATCCTTTATTACAACATTACCATGTATTTTATAAAATAAGTATTTGGTCTTAGTTCCTTATTATCTACCGACTCCCTTCATACGAGTATGTTCTCTATTTCTTGCCGAACATAATTCAATACCTGTTCTCATTACTGTCAGAACTCTTTCTACTAAATCCGGATTTTTTTTCAACAAATTAACTTCACAGGAGATTTTTTCCTTCAAGTCTTGTGTGTTTGCAGGTGGAGTAGAGTGCACTTTACTCTTCAAATGACCTTACAAGGAATCGCACGGTGTCAAGTCCGGAGATTTTGGTGGCCACTCGACTGCATGGTTCAGTGCAATAATACGATTGTTGAAGACATCAGTGAGCAAATGTCGCACTGCAATTGACATTTCCTCTAATCGGTATGTCCTCGAAATGAAGGACGTGTGAAGGGAGTCGTGAATAGTAAGGAACTAAGACCAAATATTTATTTTATAAAATATATGTTAATGATGTTATAGAGGGTAATTAAGTTAAATTTTCTCAAATAAAAATCCTAATACTATGTTTGAGCACAAGCATATTTTTGACACTGTTCACTATAATCACAATTGAATTATTCCTCATGAATGTATATATTAATGCAATTTACGCTAATTATGTACAAAAATTAGACAAACACAACGGAATTAAAAAAAAACATTTTGTAGTATTTTCTGAGATGTATCAATTCAAATTTGGGTTTCGTTATTTTAACTTCCCTGTATAACCTGTTTCAGTTCCGACAGCACATCAACAAAGTCAAAGGGTACATCATTTATTACTCTCGACCTCGTTTCACTTTGCGAACCAAACTTTTGCCCAGAGAACCTAGTCTAGAAACTCAGCCAATAGCGCTGCAGCTGCGAATACAGTTGCGTGGTGGACAGACCAGACGAGCAGGTTTGAGGGAACTGGAGATAGAAAGAGGCTCACTTGATAACCTTTTTGATGGAGTCCCTCCCCACCTGCTTGTGACATTCTTAAGGGACGAAATGTCATACAGTGGACACCACCGAGACCTTCTCGATGGTTTCGAGGCGCAAACACTGACCAGGGAGGAACTGGTTGCGGTGGCGGGACTACATGAGATGGACGGAGATAGGCAGGGTCTGTGATGGGGCCTCGCGGGAGGTGCGTCCGTACGAAGATCACACGAGCGATACACAACCTAACCAGCACAAGCCCAAAAAGTAGCTTAACGAGTCCTAACGCCCCTGCATGCAGATTGTTTATACCTCCGGTAAAAAAAGCAGACATAATAACCGAAAGCTCGCACTCATGTTGTAAATGCGCCTGAGAGGCCTGTGTGCCTTCGCGCATCAGACGAGATCAACTCGTAAAGCACTGCTGGAAAACTCGTAAGCACAAGTCGAGCCAGCGGGAGGCCCGCCACAGGCACCATGCAAACATTTCATATCGAGCCCTACGCTGCGCCGTCCGTCCTGTGGGTGTTTGTTTCTGACGTGGACCTCGATGCGCTTCGATTGCTTCCGATGTTTTAAATCACTGGCGCCGGGGAGTCTTTATGACGTCCTTTGCACTTTATTTCATCTTCGGGCGGCGGTGTAGTGTTCAAAGCTGCTCAAGACCCAGTAGGTGCGGGCTCACCTACGCTGGTTGCATGTATATGTTCGGGTGTTTTTAATTCACAAGAAGGGAAATGCACTCTCCGTTCAATGAATATGCTTGAGTTTAACGTACTGCAAGGTAAGTCTTCCTCATAAAAGTTAATCATAATATAGACGCCTGTGATTGTTTTATTAATTGATGATTTAATATGTATAGAATAAATATTGACCTTTATTCACAAAGGTCAGGTTGTCTATATGATCTAGAAATAAAAATCTGCTTGTGTTAACTGGATGCATAAACAAGAGATGCCTTGGAAATAATACTTACGTAGCTGCGCATGCCCTATGTGAGGAAACCTTGCCTGTTAAAGGACTACTTGAGTAATTATTTTTAACTAGCGACGTACGTAACGGAATTGCTGGCACTAAACTGGCGTTTGTGAATAGAATTCAGACCTGAGCTGTACATCCACGATCACAGCTCAGCCCTAGAGAAGAATTCGTTCATATAGTCTGTGAATTTACATGTAAGGAATTTAGAGTTGCAGGAAGAAACATCCACGTATGAAAAAACTACATAAAATCATGCAAATTTTCATGCTCTCCAATTTTGAAATCTTGTTTCTTTACATTATGAATTTTTGTGCGTATTATTTGGCTGGTTATCAGGGAGGAATTTACCACTGGTTTACTTACCCAAATACATATTTTCATTTCGAATGACTGGAATTACTGTCCAGCTTTCCCTTTGTAAAGATCAGCATATTCGCCTGTTTCATGTGACTCGCTCTATTGAACTGGGAAAATTAATTCATTTTCCATCAATGGTGGGTATTAGCAAACGATTTATTTTAGGGACCTCGGATCCCCTCCAAACAGCGTCACCAATATTGATGACCCTCGATTGTTCCCTACTCTATTAACGGCACATCACGGCCGCGCTCTCACTCATTTATACAGATTTAGTCACAGCGAGATTCACAGCAATTTGTATCCTTAGGGCTGGGCGAGCCGTTTAAAGCCACTAAACGCCGTTATTTCCTGTGTTTTCGGGAGGTTATGGGCCAAATACCTCCCACTAGTTCCATTGTAATGAACTGAGAATGTGGTCGTACTGCCCAGAAGCTGTGCCTAGCATGGACGCGCTCGGAAAGAAGCTTGAATTCTTCATGGAATAACAATGAAGAAGACGAGGGACATGAACAACTTATGTAGAATTTTACCCGTCTGTAGAGGACATCAGATCATGGGGAGGTATACTTCCAGTTCACGTCATCACGATGTACATTGAAACACTAGGGAATTGTTGCTTTTGCACACTACACCTCCACGCTACTGAATGAGTGGGAGAAGGTGAAGAACCCTTTTGTTTAGTCGAAATATCCACTCGAACTCTTTTCTCGTCATTACCAAATTTGCTGCCACTTAACACGCTGCCCATGTGCGTCAAGTGGCATTTTCCTGCATTTAGTTTGAAGGGCATTCAGCTGTTTTATTGCTGTCATTAGCAATGAAACCTTTTACTGATGCACATGTGATGATAATTCGTATTTATTACAGTCTACCGCAGCTTTTACTTTGTAGGGCTATTGTATTTAGAAAAAACAGATTTTTCACTACCTATTCATAGCAAAGTTATGGTGCATGGAACAACGAAACTAACTTTCCTGGTGGAAGTGAATGTGTTAAATACACGAGAGATTTTTGAAAGGAGTCTCAATTAACTCTAATCGGACAGCCGCGAAGAGGGGATGAGGCTAGCCCGTCAGCCGACAGACCAATCAACTCATCGCAACTAATGCAACTGCAATGAGGGCAGCATGTGTAGACCGTCTTCGGTCCGCAGCTGCAGGGTATTACTCAGTTCTGTGGCCAAGAATCATTTTGGGTTGCAGTTGGGGGCATGTAAGATACATCTTCTCTTCCAACTCGACACCGGTGGCTCCGTATTTGATAGTTCATGAATTTAAAGGGTGCAGAAGCTCCCCACCGCCTCAAGGGGAGCAGAAGCTCCCCACCGCCTCAAAGGGTGCAGAAGCTCCCCGTCGCCTCAAGGGGAGCAGAAGCTCCCCACCGCCTCAAGAGGTGCAGAAGTTCCCCACCGCCTCAAAGGGAGCAGAAGCTCCCCGTCGCCTCAAGGGGTGCAGAAGCTCCCCACCGCCTCAAGGGGAGCAGAAGCTCCCCACCGCCTCAAGGGGTGCAGAAGCTCCCCACCGCCTCAAGGGGAGCAGAAGCTCCCTACCGCCTCAAGGAGTGCAGAAGTTCACCACGGCTTCAAAAGGTGCAAATGCTCCCCTAAGCCTCAAGGGGGTGAGGAAACTCTCCCCCCCCTTCTTCCCCCAACGAGCAGTTTACAGCTGGACGTAAAGAAACAACGGCGCTGTAACTGGACACCAGAAATAATCCCTGGCGTGTGCACTGTCGTCTACCACGGTCCAAGTCGAGAGGTGTTTACGTGTTATTACAGCGGTTTTCTGCAGCCGGTCATGTCATAGAGTTTATAGTTTCTAAAGCATCTCGTATGGAATTACGCAAAAGGAGTGATCAACTAAAACCTGTGGCTCTCAGTCGAGAACACCTAAACATAAACCAAAATATAGGAGGAATCCGTCAATTCATATTGGAATTATAATTATAAGTATAACATAGCGAGAACGACAATTATAATTGTCGTTCTCGCTGCACGTCGAACGACACCACGCCTTACTGTGAACGATCAGAAATTTCTTGAAAATTGTGGTTAAAACTAAGAATTTAACTGGTGTGTTCACATATACTCACATACATGCTTCTTCACTGCATGCATCATAACTTTTCTGGGTGAATATTATTGCTGGTGATTATACTCGTAAGTGGATTTTTTTAGGCGTTGAATAATTTCGAAAGCTTTCAGGATTTTAAAAAATTATTGAGTCTTTCAAGATCTTGAAAACTTCGAATGGATTTGACCCTTAGCAATTTCAAGGGCTTGAAGGACTTCAGAAATTTCGTGGAATTCTGAATGCTTTTCAGTTATTTCAAGCGTCTAGAAGAATATGAAGAAGTACTAAAATATTCTGGGATCCTGTAAAAGATTTTGAGAATTATTTGAAGACTTTCTTAGTCGCTAAAACACATAATGAATTTCAAAAGAACTTTAAAATTACCTTGATGAGTTTTGGAAGACTGGAAAATGAATCGCAAGATTAAGGAAAAAATTTTAACTTCTCAGAGACATTAGATTTGTTCCCATAAAATGCAATAATTAATTAATTCAGAGAATACGGCGGACTTGCCTGAAAATTGAGAGCAATTTTTGCTGTCTTCTCGGGATTTCAAAAAACTTGAACGTTACTCAAGCAATTTTGATCTTGGTCTTGAATGTGGCTGTTTCAACAAGATTTTCAGATGTGTTAACCACGGAATGGCAGCCTTAAATCTCAGGTTACTTGAAGGAGAAACTCTTTGTTGAAGTCTATTGGAAAAAAAATCGAAAGTAAATTACGGGGTTAAAATATTCCGTGGTTAAAAATTTTGTAGATCTTGATTTCGGTATTGTGAAAACATCTAAATGTCTTTTAATTAATCCAGTGGGTCAAAATTTACCATGAATTGTACTGTGATGAAAGCATCAAATCCACTCAAAAACTACTTCTTAATCTTTTCTTGCTAAGTCATGTTTGATTAGTTAAAATATTTTTATATCGAAAGCTTTCACTTCCTTTTAGCAATCATAGACAGAAGGGAAAAGGTTACCCTTCAACATAACATTAGTGCATAACATCGATGTTATGCTACTCCACTTATTCCAAATTAATTACGTTTTTTTTGCAATAAATTAATCAAGAAATACTTGTTATAACTCTACCAACCCAGATTTTTTTTTCCAGGAACGAACGGATCTCTTATCCCAAAAATTTTTTGCATCCAAGTCCTTTTAAAGGGTCGTTAGTCGTCTGTGTAAAATTGTCTTCGAATATTACCTTATGACTTTACGTCGGCCGTTGACTGTCAGCCAATATGTCTTCTCATTTGAACACTAATTCACCACCAAGTAATGCTGGTGGCCGTCATCCACTCAGCCACAATGATAACAAGACTTTTCTTGTTATCTTGGTCTTGACTTTTGGCCTGAATATCAAGCCTGGAGGACCTGAGTATTTCCTGTACTATCCAGCACCGGACGCACAATCATGTGTACGCATGAATATTTGTCTAACAAGAGAGAAAATCTAGTTACGTAAATAGATCAGCATGGCCGGTGCATAGATGATGTGTCCTGCTCGCCGAGATACCTTCTGCGAGAAGAGATATCAATTATTAATCAATATTAATTATTGATTAACGGGAATCAATTATTAAGTTGAGCGTATCAGGTAGGAACGTCAGGTGTGCCTGACAGGCTGTGAGGTATTCCTTAGCAGATGTGCCTGTCACGAATGACTGTCAGCCGTATGATGCTTTAGACTGACCCGAAGGGTAAATCCCACCAGCATGGAAACTAAACCAAATGTCGTTACAAATGGACTTATTACGAGGAAACCTAATTGTTATTAGGAAGTACAGTACTGTCGCTTTTAAAGACATACAAGTTTTAAATAAAAATTTTCACTAAAGCTTTTGGGCCACCTAGCGCTCATTTTGAGTAGAAGTCTGTAAAATCCAGGAAATAAGGATCTCTTTAATAGAGATTGAAGATGGAAAAACATACCGAAAGAAGAAACACACTCCCATAATTCGCAAGACAAAATAAAATATTTGCAATGTTCGAATAGACCTATTACAAACTGGCCCCATATTGCTGTCAGAGAACGTGGACCTGCTACCGACCATCCAATACACGTAAAAATTGATTTAAAAAAATAAGCTACCGCAATCCATATGTCTATGTCTTGCATTTAACTGAGAGCATTTTCATTCATAAATTATGACCCACGATTAACAATCATGAGTCATCTGCACTGTTGTATATTCCAGCTTAGGACTGTAATTATGTTTGGTATGAAATAATAGTTAAATTGAATTCCTGGGTTATTTTGTTCTGTTTTGTTTTGCAAATTTTAGGTGGCTTTCCTTTTGGTAACTTCTTACTTCTTCAATTTCCATTAAAGAAATGCTCATTTCCATCGCTTTACTGATTTCTACTGAAGATGAGCGCTAGGGAGCTCGAATGTTCTAGTAAATCATTTATTTTAAATTAGTATGTTTTACTTGCGATAGTACGGCACTTTTCAAATACCGTTACTTGCGCATGTGAGTGAAAATTTTATATTATTGTGCTATCTAAAATGAAAAGCGTCGCCTCAACGCCGCACTGCAGCCAATTTTGGTTTATTCGTTCCACAGAACCCAAACGGCGGACTGCAATGAACGTCTGAGTTGACTGCATCCGAGCCTTGGGCATCGAAAATGACGTGACAGAAAATACAACTTACGGTTTGCATGAGATGGAATGCAAGTTAGAATGCGGACGAGCATGGTACATACGGTCGATCTTGTGCATTAGCAGAAGTTTTTATCATATCATGGGGATGCTGCCTTGTGTTGTTCGAGTTGAGCTAATGTTACTTAGTGTTATAACGCCGTGTGTTGCCAACTGTTTCTTAGTGTAGCTTAGTACTACTTTCAATTTTTAGAAAATGATATCCGGGGCTACCTTGCGTTTCCCAGCGTAGCCTAGTATAGCCTAGCACAGCCTAGCACAGCCTAGTGCTGTATGCTGTTGCTAGCTGTGGCGGGGAGCGGGCCCACACAGCTGCGCTGCAAGTTTGACTAGTGATGTACGATCAGCATGAGTTAGCAGCCCGCAAGGAGAGTTCGTATGCGAGGGTGTAAGACGAAACCGCCGTAGTGACTTTCATTCGGGCGCGATCACCGCACACATTCAGCGACGATAGA
The DNA here is from genome assembly GCA_014899125.1 of Orchestia grillus. Taxonomy (NCBI): domain Eukaryota; kingdom Metazoa; phylum Arthropoda; class Malacostraca; order Amphipoda; family Talitridae; genus Orchestia; species Orchestia grillus. The sequence goes on along the minus strand of VOMN01023183.1, from coordinate 26,625 downwards.
GCACGAAATCCTGGCACGGGTAAAACAGTCTGAAGTTTTCGCTTAGTTTCATTTCGCTGTTTACTTCAAGGCTTTCAGAAAGCTACCTTCTAATTCTGAAGCTAACTTTCATTCTTTTTGTGCGTGATTTTATCCAAGGATAAGTTATGAGGGACCTTACAGGAGCTGCGGGAGCAGAACCGAAGCACATATTTCACATGAGACGAGAGTGAGATTTCACAACGCCTAAAAGAGCCGAGTTCAAAACGCTCGCCTGTTTACACGAGTCCCCACCACCTCACCTACGCGCACTCAGCCACAGAGATGCAGTGCAGTATTAAAAGACTAATTAATGATGCCTGCTAAGTACACCAAATTTATTCGACTCATTTAAATGTGCTCAATGATTTAATGCACCACACGGGGATGAAATTCAATTTGTGCAACGCTCAATGCGCCCTCATCCCCTCCGCCCCAATCCCTGCTCGCGTTTTGTTGAAATCCAAACAAGAGAATCACGCTGTGCGGTTTCCCCTCCCGTTCACAGTGACGGCCAATTTTCCTATAAAGGTAATCCCGTTAAATCATTTTGAAAGGGCATAATGTTACCCGCTCTTCCTGGACCCCTTTGTGAATGTTCAGACGTCGCTTTGTACTGCCGTCAATGGGTTCCCTTAACAGGGTTAGCGAGCTTTCTGCTTTTTTATGAGCCATGTTTTCATAGAGAGTGCGGTTGAATTTCCTCGACTGTTGGAGCATTCAAGAGAAAAACCATTCAGAATTTCCCCGTGTCTTTCTAATGCTTTTCGATCGTGCAATAATAGGCAAAAGCCTCGCGCTGCGGGACTCTCCTAAATGTTGTCGTCAACTTGGGAGGATTCAAGAGATTTGCAGGTGATAGGAAACTCTTTTGTGCCTTCAGTGTTAGCGCCTTCTTAATGTGCGCATTTTTTTACGAAAACTACGCGTACCTTGTACGTTCTTATATACTATATATATATATATATATATATTTTAGGTTTCGAATCGATACTTCGGGAAGCTCGTGTCCTGTCATGAGGTGAAGTGTTACTTGCATGTTTACAAGGTGTTCGTTTCATGAAGACACAGTCGTGCTGTATGCTGGGGAAACTGCAGAGAACGTCCATGTTACGACACTTCCAAGGTAGCAGCACTTGTATCTGAACCTACGTGCAGCACTGTACACTCATGTCTGTACACACCCGCAGTACTGTACACTCATGTCTGTACACACCCGCAGTACAATACACTCATGTCTGTACACACCCGCAGTATTGTACACTCATGTCTGTACACACCCGTCGTACTGTACACTCATGTCAGTACATACCTGCATCAATACATAACCAGCACTACATACACCGCAGAGAACAACATAGCTCAGCACTGCACAACACGCCACAACGGAGCGCATCATAGGACAGCATAGCACAACACAGTACAAATTGCACAGCACAGTGTAACATAACACAACACAGCACAACATACCACATCACAGCACAATATAATACAACACAGCACAACATAGCATAACACATCATAACACAGCACAACATAACGCAACACAGCGCAACATAGCACATCACAGCACAATACAATACAACACAGCATAACACAACATAACACAGCACAAGATAACACAACACAGCACAACACAGCATAACTCAGACACTCATTTGAGCTCCTGTTCACGAGTCCAGCCGCGCTGAGGTGGTCAAGCGGCTGAGCGAGGCAGCAGGAGTATCACTGGGTAAAATTGAATGGCTGACAACACAACTACAGGACCAGAGTACCGTGACGGAGTCTCTCTAGGCAGCATTGGGGCTCCTGAAGGAGGGGTTGTAGCTTCCCACACGCACGATTGTGAGGAGACCTGCCCTGTGTGCGTGTCTGTCACGGGCTGCTGTCACGGCACGTCGGGCCACGGTCCTGCCCAGGCCGGGCCTTCTTCTGCGGGCCGTCAAATGGGCCCACGCGTGGGGCGCCGGTCTTGCCTGCGCCATCTGAGTGGGGCCTGCACCTGGGGCGTGTGTTCAGCTGCACCTGGGGCGTGTGTTCAGCTGCACCTGGGGCGTGCATTCAGCTGCGCCTGGGGCGGATGTTCATCTGCACCTGGGGCGTGTTTTCAGCTGCAACTGGGCCGTGTGATCAGCTGCAGCTGGGCCGTGTGTTCAGCTGCACCTGGAACGTGTGGTCAGCTGTAGCTGGAGCGTGTGATTAGCTGTGCTTTGAATGTGTGATCAGCTGCAGCTGGAACGTGTGATCAGCTGCAGCTGAAAGGTGTGATCAGCTGCACTTGGAACATGTGATCAGCATACTTGTGGTGTTCGTTAGAATCAGAGGCATCTAGCATAACTGCTACATAAAATTCAAACAAAAACATATGTCGAAACATTTTCAACAGAAAATTTATCTGTGAGGAATAATCATTTTTCATTTCATCTTATGAGCATTTCTATAGAAAATGATTCGTCGATGGTAGCTCTATGCACACATATGTTCGTTGTTGGAGGCTTGCCCTCATTGACATGTATTTTGATTGATGTCCGGTCACAGGCAGACAGTTCTGACTTTCTCCATCACGTGTTGTTTTTGTTGAGTTACCGCTGAGAGCAGCCTGCTGTGGTGACAATCAGTCATCAGAACATGCATGCACGAAAATTTATCAAACGCAGCCTAGAGTTGAACTTGGTAGCCATGATACGATCTAGATCTGACAAGAGCTGCCTCGAAATCTGACAAGGGCTGTCTCGAGATCTGACATAAGGTGCCTTGAGATCTGACAAGTGATGCCTCGAGATCTGACAAGGGCTGTCTCGAGATCTGACAAGAGCTGCCTCGAGATCTAGCAAAAGCTGCGTAGAGATCTGACAAGGGCTGCCTCGAGATCTGGCAAAAGCTGCGTCAAGATCTGACAAGGGCTGCATCGAGATCTGACAACAGCTGCTTAATTCGATGCGTGCAACCTCTTCGAATGTCGCGCTATGTTCTTTTTCGAAGAATTACACATTAGTGACAGAAATATGCCATAATCGATGGCTGCAGGCCCCAATCGGCGAAAATCAGCGCAAGTGCAACCGCAAAGTTAGGCTACCCAGAACGCACTTGTACAACTATAAGTTGTAGCGTACATTGTTCAACTGCACGGCGTGTTGTACATTGTTCAACTGTATGGCGTGTTGTACATTGTTCAACTGTATGGCGTGTTGTGCGTTGTTCAACTATATGGCGTGTTGTACATTGTTCAACTGTATGGCGTGTTGTGCATTGTTCAACTGTACAGCGTGTTGTACATTGTTCAACTCCATAACGTGTTGTACATTGTTCAAATGTATGGCGTTGTGCACATTGTTCAACTGTACGAAATATTGTACTCGTACATTGTTCAACTGTTTGATGAGGTTCTCATTCTTCAAATGTACATGGGGTGGTTCCCTTTCGTCATAACATGCAGCACAATATTATAATTCCGACTTTGGCAGTTCTTATGTTCTTTTCAAACCGATACTATTCTTGAACCACGCGATATTTGGGCAGCTTCCAATTTTTTTTTTAAATAAATATCCCACGTTAATGCACAAACAGATGCAATATTCCCAGGAAAGTTCTCGAATTCTTGAAGTGAGTGAAAAATCTGCACAGTAATTCTTGCAAGCCCTTTACCAGCTAGCAATATGAAGCAAATCAATCTGCTGAATTCGGACGGTGAAGTTTTTGATTCAAATTTTCCGTTTCACCGTCAATGGAAGCAGCCGAAAACATTTGCAAAAGACACCGACTGCGGAACACTCGCTGACTCCAAACGCACGGTCCCAAAAATCGAGATCTGACGTAGAGCAATGAGGCCGCTGGCCCCGCTTCAAAATGTTTCCCTCAAATATTCATGACAAATTTCCACGAGGGCGATCAAAGGAAGGCGAGGCTGCTAGCCTGCAGAGTAGCCTACCGGCCTGCAGAGTAGGCTCCTGGCCTGCAGAGTAGCCTGCTAGCCTGCAGAGTAGCCGTAGTGGCTCTCCAGCATCAACTAGCTTCATGCCAGCAACATAGTGGAAATTCGTCCTAAATTTTGTCGTCACGGTTCGTATATTTTTAAAAGCCGTCCAAGTAAGAAACTTTTTCCGCAAATATCAAAGCAATTGGGCGGGCTTTTTTTAAAAGAGAGGTGCTGCTCGAAAGCTTTCAAATTCACGCAAAAAGTAAACAAGGAACTCGGGGGTCAGTCATGCCTTACGCCGCTCCGCAGCTCCTGGAGATGCCCACGCTAGGCAGTCGCGACTGAACGATGTGTGCAGGGGAGTGATTGAAGAATGCCGTTCGCACACAGATCGTGTATATTTATTTGAAATAATATTGATTCACTTACCTGAACAAAGCTGTAAATTATATATCCGAACAATAATACGGATATGCGTACGTGTAGCGGTCTGATAACTATTTAGGCTACTGGAAATGAAATTCGTCGATAGGAGTAGGACTGGTATGTTAAAGATGGAAAATTCTCCCGAAGAAAATTTAATGCGCTTGTACCCGTATTATCGTCCGAGGTAAGTTCAAAATCTGAAATTTATTTAATTTTCGCAAATTACATTGGAGATTATAGAGCGCTGATGAATGCTGAGCTGACGTTCTCAGCGTCCTGATTGGACCTCTCGGGTAATTTGATGAGAATTTTAGTACGACCGGGATAATAAGTGTGTTTTTTTACCGAAAAATTAGCAAAAATAGAATGTTTTCTACTAGTACGCCGTGTTTTCATTTAAAACATATCTCAATATCTAAGAATTAATTGTTGGCTCAATCGTGTATACTCTTCCCATTCTAGGAAATCAAGTAACTAATTTTTGATCTCTGAAATTAATTGTCTTTCCATTCACAAGAAGCGATATTTAATCTGCCTCTTTGGTAAGGAAAATTCCACGCATTATAATATGAATGTTAAAATTTACTTGAACCTTAAATGCACTCATTTATCTGAAGGATGAAAAATCGTGAGGGCAATTTTACATTATAATAAGCCAGTAAATCCACAGATCAAATCGAAAGGAAAAATTTCCTATTTAATTAACTAAATTGCTAGTTGCATCATACATGATACAAGGCAAGACTTCCTGTTATTCCATCAAATTGATATTTTGTATCATTTATGATACACGGCGCATTTAAGGGCTCATGCGCCGATCAGGCGCTCTTCTTAGTCTGAGAGCAGCAGACAGCAACTTTTGTTTCCTGTTTATTCAGAAATGCCTCCATTAGACTATCCTATGTTAATATTCGCTGCTCCATACATATTGCATTTTTTAGGCCATAAGTTCCTACTGAAGTTTTTTCATAGTATTTTTCTGTTAACTCGCGCTCGTACAACATGACATCCCTGGCTGATCGTGTGACTCCGCTGGCACCCAGTACGGGGGTTTTGAGTACTGTGTTTTTAGGTGAATATAATTAAAATCACCCAAAAAATGTATTTATAATTGAAAATCAATTGAAAAACTGTTTGCTTTTACGTTCAGTACTTACACGGATCATAGCCTGCAGGAGCTCTGATTCATTGCAGGCTTACTCGTATTATCTAACTTCACAACCTGGCCGATGTCATGTTATTGTAACTACTTCTGATAAAATTTACGCAACTTCACTGCAAGTATCAGCACGTTCAGAGGACTAATAGTCAATATTACAAGTGGAATGTGTCCTATTTGAATGCAATCAAAAAACAACTTCAGTCGTTTTCGATGCAGTGCAGGTAGCCCTTGATGCGTTTTGGACTTGTTTCACTCACAGTTCGATTTACACTCAAAATTTTTAATTCAAGGCATTAGTTTGAGCTTTTTAATTGCCCTTGATTTAATTAAGCATACCCGAAAGCAAAATATTTTGAACCTAAGCCAAATCGCTTATAAAACAACCGCCACGTACATACATATATGGGGACTACCGGTGTTATCACTTGCCTGTCGTCAGCATGACCTTCGAGTCATGCATTTGAGTGCTATCACAGTAGACCACTCAAGCATTGCTACGGTGCTCAAACAAATATTATAAGACATTATTGGAATCTAAGGAATCATGATCCCTAAAGGGAGATTCCAGTTTAAGTCACCGTACAGCATCGTGAAAGTTGCTGATGCCAACTTTAAGCTTGTTGATCAAGTTCTGCTATGTTCTGAATTGCTGCTTTCAGCTATGTGTAATCTTAAATTTCACTCCAGAAATACCCGTACATAGGATGAACGTGGGAAGCCACGGCACGATTTGGAACGGCGTAGGAATATTAGAAATTATCATAATAATGAGAATGTTAGGAATACGGCACGCGAGCGAGACCAAATGAATTCCTGACGAATGAAATGGATCTCCTGCAAGATAAAGTCAAACGAAAATGGCAGATATGAACATGAGAACCATCCTCTCCTTCGAGTTCGTCCGTAACTGCGCGGAGTTCCAGCCACCGAAGCAACAAAGTTTTATCTCAAGTGTAGTTTTTAAGACATCATTTGGCGACGCCTGGGACCAGTCACTTATTCCCAGCGATAGCAGCACCGGCAATTTCTTTATTTGAACTTGGACGAAAGGCAATCACAGGCCGCTCGTTTTTGTAGAAACTCCGCGGGAATTTCTCTCCTCTTGACAGGGCGGTTTTTGCGGTTGCCCAGTTCCAGGCAGTAATGGCGTCTGGCGGGGGCAGGGAGATTGATAACTCCTCACTCAAGACAAATAGTTCTTGACTTCTTATTGCGTAGATCATGCGAGTCAAAAAGTCGATTGTTCGAGTTCTAAGGTCTTAACTTCCGAGAACTAAAGCGAAAACATCGCAAACAAATAGCTTCTTTCACATCAAAAATGATTTAAATTTTTTGCGTAACCAAGGAAAAATTCAATTAGGTTAAAATTTCAATTAGGTTAAAAGTCAATGCTTAATGTAAAGAATTTATGAATTTAATTTTTAAACGCACTTATCACCAGGGATATTGCTCAATTTATAGTTAATTTACGTACACTCAATGACTATGGAGCAAAATATTTTTATGCCACCCTAAATGTGAACGTAGATCCGACCGTCGTTTTTCAGAGTCAAGACAAATGATCCACAATTTTTCTTTCTTCCTCCTAGCAATGATGCCCAACTTCTTTCCTATTAGGAAATACTTGGCTTTCCAGGAATCTTGTCCTGTAGTACCTGACTATGGACTGACAGTCTAAGATGCCGATACGTGATGCGGTCAAGTTAAGAAAAATAAAATAAGTAAATATAAATAATTCAACTGTAGGACTTCAATTACTCCAAAATTTTGAGTTCATCCAAGCGAGAATCAGGATCAAGCAGTAACTGTAGGCTGCGGAGAAGCTCAGAGCTGTATGAGAAGCTCAGAGCTGTATGAGAGGCTCAGAGCTGTATGAGAGGCTCAGAGCTGTATGAGAGGCTCAGAGCTGTATGAGAGGCTCAGAGCTGTATGAGAGGCTCAGAGCTGTATGAGAGGCTCAGAGCTGTATGAGAGGCTCAGAGCTGTATGAGAGGCTCAGAGCTGTATGAGAGGCTCAGAGCTGTATGAGAGGCTCAGAGCTGTATGAGAGGCTCAGAGCTGTATGAGAGGCTCAGAGCTGTATGAGAGGCTCAGAGCTGTATGAGAGGCTCAGAGCTGTATGAGAGGCTCAGAGCTGTATGAGAGGCTCAGAGCTGTATGAGAGGCTCAGAGCTGTATGAGAGGCTCAGAGCTGTATGAGAGGCTCAGAGCTGTATGAGAGGCTCAGAGCTGTATGAGAGGCTCAGAGCTGTATGAGAGGCTCAGAGCTGTATGAGAGGCTCAGAGCTGTATGAGAGGCTCAGAGCTGTATGAGAGGCTCAGAGCTGTATGAGAGGCTCAGAGCTGTATGAGAGGCTCAGAGCTGTATGAGAGGCTCAGAATTGTATCTCATTTCTCTTTAGGGTCACCCGAGACAGTGTGCGGCTCGTCAGATCATTACTTCGTGAAATACAAGGAAGAGAATCGATGTCATCAGACGCCTTAATGCCCTCACGTGCTTGCGTGCGTACACAGCGAGTCTGACGCGCACTGTCGCGTCTGCTAACGCGGACGGCAATCAGCGTCTCGTCAACTAACGAGTGTTAGTTGAGCCCTGCAAACACTCGCTAACTAGCGCCTGGGCCTCAGAATTACCAAACTTTGTGTTCACAGTTCACAGCCTCAGTGAGCTTGCCGCTCAATATTTCTGCTTCACAACGAAGGCTGAAAGTTGTCACCCAACAGCAGAAATTTTTCGATCATCACAAGGTTTCGAGGAGCCGAGTAACACTCCATGCTTAAAATTACGAGTTAAGCCCGCAAAATTTCGCAGCGATGGTTTGAGTTTTTTATGAAATTCTCTTCTAAGTTCAAGGCATCCTGTTTTCATAATTCCATATCTTTTATTAGCGTGATGGAGCAATTTAGGTAGTGAATCACAAATTCACCGGCGGCTTATATTTATTTGAAAAGAATTTAGCAATCCTCGGATAAGAAATTTGTGCTGTCTAGGATACCATCACTCGTATCCAGGATACCATCACTCCAGCTCAAATTTCTAGTTCATTTCAAGCGCCGCTAAATTTCTCGTTCATAATTACTGAGAATATAACACCGGAAGGATTTCAAGCGCCGCTAAATTTCTCGTTCATAATCACTGAGAACATAACACCGGACGGACAACGAGTTTAGCGTAGGTCAGGGTAGCGCAAGCGAGGTAGACAGGAGAATGACAGACTTATAGCACACCGTAGCAAAATAATATTGTAGATCTACCCGCTATTCATTTAGACGAACTTATCATGAATTGTTTAAAAGAAAAAAGTCCTGGAATTAAATGCACGTTCCAGTTACTGGTAGTACAAGTGTGGGGTGACGGTATCTGAGGTTCAGCCCGCAACCTTTGTCACTTTAACACTTTGCCTCCGGAGTGGGTCATTTATGGTATACGCGATCATCTAACCTAACCTAATGTAACCAAAGCATTATCATGTATAAATACAAATTCTCGAGTTTACTTCAAATTTGTGTTCATCAATCGAATAAGCTAGTTCTGATTAGAAAGAAAATTAATAGAGTAACCAAATTTGGGAAACCAAAATCCTTCATTTTTAAATTTACAGTAGAGATATTTGTCGGCATGTAATTTTACCTGTTTGGAGAATCGGAGTCAACGTGTTAAATGCAAGTTGTGGAGTTGTAGGAGTACACACACAGGATGCCCGTAGTCATGCCCAGCTTCCAGTCCCCAACCTGAAAGAAAAAATTCCTGATTCACACCCAAGAATTTTTAAAATGACTGTATTGAAATGTTACTCTTCAGCTCGAATCAGCCATGAATCTCCTTACTGGTCGATCGGAATATGAAGTAAAATTTGATAGCCCTGAGCTTACTTTGAATTTTAATACTCATTTTGTGGGTCAGAACGTATAGTTGTTAATAGCCTTGTTTTGCGAAAAGCGTAACTTACATCCCATTATATAATAATAGCTCAGTATTGCTTGCTTGTTTGCTTTGTCCGTCCGTCTCTGCGTTGCGCTCGCGAACCACTTTAGCATCGTAATTTTTTCAGTTCATTGTCAGGTCTTAATGTTTAAGGATTTAAATAGGAAAAAATTTCCGGGTCCGTATTTCTAACTAATCAGCGAGACTGTCAGAGAAGGTAGCCCGTATCAGTGATACTACCCATAACAATATTACATGTCAGAGTTACAGTAAATAAGAGGGCTACTTTTAAGAAATTAACATTATTTGTCCCGCCATTTTTGGCGGGGTGCGTTTACCTGTTAAAATAATAATACCAAAGTTGGTTGAAATTTTGTTAGTACTAAGAAAGTATTAAAAAATAGACATTTCGAGTAACGCATCATCAGCATCTCAAAAGACAAATGACGAGTTGAACTCATTGATCAATTATGAAAAGTTGAAACTATGTAGAGGATTTCTGAGCCAAAATCTCCCATGGCGCAGAAGTGGTATCATTAAGCATGGGTTAAAACGAATGAATTGAAATTTCCTCAGGCAATTTCAGGCCAGCTTTGTCACTGTTTGATACAATTTTAAACCAGCAGCTTGAATCGGATGACTGAATTTTAAGGAATAATTTCGTCTGCTATTGTGGAATGGGCTTGGCACGGAGTGTACATCTCTGATACTCGAAAAATCACGTTTAAATTGGGGACGAACTTTAACTATGTTCAAATTTTCTTATTATTAGTCGTAGAATATTTAAAACTGCACTGGCAGTTTGTTTCCAGTATTACGATAGAATGCATTCTGTATAACGCAGCAGATTGATTTATACAGACATGGGTTGAAATGCAGCGTTATACAGACATGGGTTGACACGCAGCGTCATACAGACATGGGTTGGCATGCAGCGTCATACAGACATGGGTTGACACGCAGCGTCTTACAGATATGGGTTGACATGCAGCGTCAGGTTACCTATTATGCTGCAACGGCCGGTGCCCTCACAGCGGGGTTGCTGAGAGCCCAAATGAATGACTGTCCGAACCTGAAATAGGGCGAAAAGCTCGTTGCAAAGTAATATATTAGGCCATTCTTCTAAATTGGATCATCCAATTCATGCTGACAATTTGAAAATTTTATCAAAGTCTGGTAAATCAAGTCTAATATTACTTCAGTGTATTTCAATTCACCAGTTTAAACCTTCACTCATTCATGGCGTTTCTTATAAACCAATGAATATTTCGGCTTAGAATTCGTGTAGTTTCAACTTTCCTTAATTATTCCTGTGTTCAATTTGTTTTCAGTGTCCTTTGATGCTGTTGACGAGTGTTATATTCAGAAGCTCTATGTTAGCATACAACAAGACCTTATGATATGTGTCTCTTCCAGCTTTGGTGTAATTAATTTTGTCATTTCGTACTTTATTTTGGTGGTAGAAAATTGTTTGGCAGAGAGATTTCTTTCAAGGATTTCTAATATACATTTTTTCACAAGCGCTGGTACTCTACAATTTAGGAACCTAAACTTAAAGTTTGCATATGAACTACGTCTAGCTTCCGCAACGCTTTCTAAAAACATTTTATGTTTCTCTTAATCATCTTGCTAATAACCATTTCATAAACAACGGGCTATTACGCGTCGGTCCAGGTGAGGAGTTACTCTCATTGGCACTGAGTGTAGGGTGTACACAGGTCATCTCACTGAATTTCTTCTATTGTTCTATACCTAAAATTGATAGATTTCGGAATAATTTCAGTACGCCGTGTTTTCAACCAGCTTGGAGTAGGTGACTAGGTAGTCGTGGTGCCCATAAACATTCCGCTATACAATTTTTTCATGATACCGTGGCGCGTACGTCTTTGCCGTTTAATGTCAGTAGACCCTCAGTTAATTCTGACGTAGCTTTTGAAAATTCACGATAAAGTACGATGTTCATTTTAGCCGCTGGAAGACTAGCTACCACTAGTGAAACGCGTAGCTACATAGCTCCGTTAATTACCTGTCTCGGTCGAAATAATTCCCTGCCTTAAGTAGCAGTCTTTCTTTGCTCCGGGACTGTCATTAAGCACACACCGCTCATGGAACTTGCCTCAACACAACCTTTTCGGAGCAGCCAAGTGTGGGGAATCCCCAGCTTATCGAAACGTTCTATGGCCTCCACCCAAACACAAGGACTATGATATTTACAAGACAAACTGACTGCCCATTTTTGTTCTCCTGAGGAGTCACTGAAGTGAGGCTGGTAAGCCGCTCAAACTTTTGTTTTGCTCTAAAAATTTCATTTCGCTAATCCGGATCTTGAAACTTCATTTCCAGGGAGGGGTTGGAGAAGTCGCGGTATGAGATGACCTGGACGTCTCGAGCGTCTCGCACCGCGATGTTCTCCGCGAATGCGAGACCTCAAAAGAGATCCACCTATTTTTATTCACATATTACAGTCAAATGAATGCTCTGGTTCTGGTCGTCGTAAATAAATAACGGAACGTGCAGCACGGTTATTGACGAGAAAGGTATTTTGGTATTTGGTATTTTCAACAAGACATCGATCCGAAGCGTACTGCAAAGCTAACACGAACTTAGTTAGGTAGAAATGGAATAAATGCTGTGAAATAGCTAAAGTAATCTCAAGATCTTAGCCCGCTCGAAAACATGAGGAGATAACTCAAACTTAGAATTCAAAACAAAGAAACCTCAAGATATCTCTAAGCATAAACAAATTTGTCGTGAAGGATGGATAAATATTAGGTAAAAACATAAAAAAAGTTTAAAGTAAGGTTACGCTACGCGAGATTTAGAGATGATTTAATATTTGTACGTGGGGTTAGCTTTTGCTTTACGGAAATATTTATTCTTCATCGAGTGTTAATTCCCTTCTTACTTTTCAAATATGAGTGTCTCACTAAATGCAATTCTCCGTTATACGAGTATGTCTCGTCAGTCGTTAATTTCTCCTTACCCTAACTTCATTAAAAATTCTTAGAAACGCATTTCCCCTAACGTGTCTTGAACTTTTGCTGGACTCTAATTTTCATTTTTCTAGATGAGTCATCTAGATGAGTCATACCAGCGACTTCGAATACGCCCATGGATTGAGCTTTTATAAAAATTTGAGTGTAACTTTCTGGTCAGTAATCCAATCGATGTATTAATTCAGAAGACCAATATACTTGTTTCATCACGAGTTTGTTGTAAGAAAAAGACTTTCAACATAAGATTAAAAAAGGTCAAATGGCCTTGCCACGCTATGAATAATAATTGGTGATGTATAGAAAATCTACGAATTATGCTTGAAACATTTGAATAAGGTCGGATTCACTTCGTTGAGACCGATCAATGACAATCAAATGAATTTTTAGAACAAATTCGTCAACAAAATATGTGCAGTTGGCGTGTGTGAAGGAAAGGATCTTAGGTTTTTATAGAATTTAATGACCCTAAATTCCATGAGCGGGTCATTAAAATAATGCAACAGTTCTTTGTCTATATAGATATTGATTGAGCAATCTTTTATGGAATAGTTTCCTCGTTGGGATCAAAAAAAATCTACCGATACTAATTGTCTCCATCAGAAAAAAAGCCGCTCGTCATTCTATTTGCTGGCCTATACAGAAAAGTAAATGTTCAAGAGTGAGATTATTGCATCTCACTCAGTTTTAAATGTATAAAAAAGCGTCTAAATATTTGCGCAAAGAGGAAGTAAAGCCCCTGATTATAAGTTTGTTCATTATATCAGAATCTTTTCATATTTACAAACTGTATCTTAAGATAAAAATAACACAAATTTATCGCAATTGGATTGCCTTGGGATTGTGCGGTAGAATTCAGAGCAGTTGAAGGTAAGCATCCTTCTTGTCACTTATTAATGCCTACCATCAGAAATTTTATAGTCTAAAATACCTCTTATATTATACACCCCATTATCATCAAATGGCAGAGGGAAACGGTCTGATTCTACAGCTCGCGGAAACGCGAAGGCAGAATATACAAACAGAGCGGCGGCACCCCAGTGTGACCTGGGCGTGAATGCTCTAACATTTCTAAGGCTTCTAAGGTTTCTAAGGTTGTGATTTTCAAATAATTAACGTCGCTCAGAGCTGACGTTTGATCACACTTTATTCACAATTTTCCTTCAATTCCAAGATGTGAACATAGATCTAGTTCACTGAAGCGTGCACCATCAACCTTGCTACGAATTTCGTGTCATAATATTCCTCCTGCGCACACCCTCAAGTTATGGGGTATTGGGACACAGAAAAATGCAGTACCAGGTTAGTGAGCAGGTGATGTGATCTGTTCTGTTGAGTGACATCACTATGTTGATTTTCTACGCTAAACATTCGTGGACAAAGCTCTGAGGTATCAATATGTTTGTGCACTCGATTTGAATTGTAAAATGATTGAATTAGATGAACGTGTATATGAACCAAATCAGTTACGTCTTGATGATGAAAGAGTCTCTGTATTTGTAGAATTCAACGGAGATATCGCACAGGACAGCAACTGAATTTAGAAAGGAGTATAATAGGACGAATTTAGTGGAACTTAAGTAACTGAAGCGACGAAGTGTCTCACGAAATTACTTTTGATAGAATTGACACAAAATTAAATGCATAGAGACTGTTAGAACCAATGTCTTTTGAATAATACACCGGTTCGAATGCAGCTAATTTGTCAGAGCACAACTACAGCAGTTTCTGTTTGTTCAGCACCGACCGAACACTCAACATCTGCAACAATATTCATGACGCGTTAGCAGCTCGTAGGGACGTCTCAGTGCTGCTCATCCTGCTCGTATAGTCCCGCCCTCCTGCGACAGCCTCGTAAAGCACTTTAATTCGGACTACTCGAGTCGTATTTCATCAGCACTAAACAAAGAGGCTTCAGGTCCGTTTTTTCAGGACCCTGTACGCTTTTGTGTCTTTTGTAGCAGCTAGAGCTCGTCCTCACCGCTGCTGTCCGGCGGCGGAAGCGCCCTTCATCGTAGCTGTGTCGAGCGAAACCTGAGCCTGTCGCACCGTCCTCAGCTGTCGAAATATCTCTCAATTTCTCTTCATTTTCTACATCTTCAGGGAAGCTCGATATGAGAGATAAATTGTACGTCTTCCGGGCTTCGCTGAGCTCAAAATGAGATGGCTAGTGTTTTTTTTCGGTTTCCAAAAAGTGTTATGAAATCGTGACTGAATGAACTCCAGCTTAAATTTCAGTTCGAATACATTAATTTCAATCGCGATCTCCGACATCTCTCACTTTCATGTTCGTGTACGTTTCACTACGGTCTTTGAAAATTGAGTACCTTAAAAATTCACCGGCGCACCACGACGATTTTGAAGCTATCTCTTTGACGCCGCCATTGAAGTTCGCGATTTCACTTTGTCCAATAATAGGGAAAAGATTTCTGAGAGATCCTTCAGTGGCTCCTATCTTCACTCACATCTCGGCGAGGCTTTCGCCGCTCAAATTTGCTGAACAGATTTCAGATTAATTTGTGAGAATAAATCGAGCCTGGTCGTGTTATATACCAGGTAATGTACGTCCAACGTTTTCATGCAAACGGGAACTTTGTATGTTCTCCGTTTTAACTTTACATTTTATTATTCTTACTCAACTGTTCCTATCTGAAAAATTTGAGAAATGACTTCATTCTCGAACTAAATTCTGGTTTTCTTTCTAGCATGAAATGCTAAGTTACTTGGATGTACCTGATCGGGATAGAAAATTCGTTCAATCGACTTTGGCAGGTAAAACCACATGCACATTTTTCAAGTATTTTATTTGCTCCACGTAGAGAAGTCATCTCCCACGCGTTGGAAGCAGAATTCTTCCGAATACTGTGCTTAGGATTAGCGTAACGGTATACCTCACAGTGATTGTCTCGTCTCTAAACAGATACTCTTCTCTCGAGTCAATTGTTGTTCAATGCGACCTAACACTCATTCTTGACCAATGATGGACCCTTTACCGACTGAGCGAGAGAGTTAGTGAACTAAGTCAATGCAGAGCTCACTAATCCCGTCCGATCCTGCGTGGCCTTCACTCGGACTCCCCACGGCTGCGTTAAGCCGATAATCTCCGCCTGAACTTGGCCTGCCCTGCCTCGTGAGGACGTTATTCTAGTGCCCTGAACGGCAGGCTGACTCGTGCGCTCAGGTAGGCCTTGTCTAGCGCCAGAACATCACCGTAAACACAAATAATACAATTCATGGCCAGGAATTGAACTTGAACGGTCAAATAACCTTAAAAAGTGCCACTAATATTCATCTCATGAACTGCTCTACATTGTGTCAATACGCGCTTGTGAGAAGACCTCCACAGTCATGTGCATCGCAGGGAAGCACAACGGGGGCAAGTTCTGGTAAAATATGTTTTTTTTATTCTTCTGCGTTGTGAATTTCACGTGCATTCTCCACTAAATTTGATCTGAGTGTACAACAGCACGCGCGTGAAAATTTTTTAAAAGCTCTCAGTTCCTAAAAAGGAGTGAAAATATTTTTCTCCGTCCGCTGCTACCATACGTGGATAATATGACTAATGTAACCGTATGTATTCCAACTAAATGAAGATCACCATGGTTGTTATTCACTATTGTTTGGACGCTGAAATTCTGTGTTCTTATTTGATAACCACAGCATCGTCACTAACGAAAAATGCGGTACCTTTTTGACACACTTGTGTATGTCACACGCACCCCGCCAGCCGATATAAAAGTGGGCCGAACGTATATTTTCAACAACTTTTCTGAGTTATGTGACAGTGTAACATACACTTTTAGGTGTACCAATCTTGACGCAGCTAACGTAAGGCTACGGTATTTCATAGGATAGTTTAACTCGCTTTGGCAATCCGGTCATCTCTGACTGGACAGAAGAACCCCAAAAGAAATAAATAAAAAATATTAGAACTATTTCAAAGCATTACTACAAAGTGCTATCCATTTTCACATGACTTGTTGCTGCATGTGTCAAGCTTTAATATGATTTCACTTATACACGACATGAACACGGATATGTTCCTGTGAAGTAAGCCGCCAATCAAATCAGCCAAAACAACACTTCATTGCAAATAGTACAATAGAAGTACTCATTCTTTGAGAAATCACAGGTTCATGCCAACCAACCCTAATGCCTCACACTTTTTCCTCACAGGATCATACGTCACAGCAGCACTGAGCTCTCGAATTGACACACCCAGACATGCGTCAAAATTTCTCTGACGCAAGGGTTGGACCAGGACGCGTGTGTCTTGCATGTATGTATGAACATATTTTTACCTCAACTAAAAGTACGGTGCCTGCATTCCCAGACTTTCAATTCACGGACCACACCCGCGTCCACGCCGACCTATGGGCGCATCGCTCTGTACTAAGATTGCACTTTCATTTTGTTCCTAGGGTAAGACTTTAATTTACCCTTCCTTCGCAACTAAGAAAAATTAGAAAATTTAATGTCAGAATTTTTGTCCAGGTCAGGTCAAAGGTCAATTACTTTTTGAATGCACCTTTTTCAAAGGTAATGCCGTTTTTAAAATCATGCGACTGTATTACAAAAGTAAAGCATCATCGAAATAAAGAGAAATAAAGTATCATTCTATTGTTGTGCGAAAGAAAAGGTTACAGAATTACCAATCCGTGAGCAAGAATCGTTCAACAGTACATAGTGCCGTTGATATTTTCTTCGAGGAAGCGCAAATGAATGGCTTTCCATGCGCTCACTATGCGTTACCATCCTGCGATTTGCAAATTAAATACGTCGGAAATTAAATTAATGTCAAGTGTCTGAGAATTTCAACGCATGTTTCTTGATTGAAGCTCGCGACCGATTTCTTCAGCAGTGAGAATATTCGAATAATACTTTTCATTAAACGATTTTTAAAAATATGCTCAATCATATTGGAGGAATTTCAGTGAATCTACTTACGAGCATATGCTCCTAATTATGAATTTCTGACTACCTTACTGCATTGTATCACATAATCTTTTCACAAAGTCACGTTCTGTTATGAAGATTCATTGAGCACGTCTCAATTTGCTCGCGCAAATTAAGGGCAGAACATAAAACGAGTCTCATAAATTAAAACAGTCATATGAATTTCATAATAATCGTCCATTCGTTTATGATACAGGAGACGGTCACGCTGTTGTTCCTACACGTAGGTTCATTTCAAGACGCTGAGCCCTCAGAGGGTTTATTACGACCTCCTCAATCACCCTCAATCGCCTCTCCCTCATACGCGAGTGCTACAGACTCGAGAGCTCCGTAAAAATCAATAGAAGCTCCAGTTATGTAGTGCCTAAGTTTTAGAGAGGGTGAGCGAGCGGCGCATTACCGCAAGAGACTCGTAAAACACGTCGTTACGGCCAACATCGCGACCGAGCTGCGGGTCTTCTTATTGTGGCTCTGAATTCAGACGAGTTCCCCCAGGTTTGTTGGCGTAGGTCGCGTTGTGACTTGGAAATTCTCAATGAGTGATCCAGATTTGCGGACGTAGACAAGTCTCATTGTGCCTCTACTAAAATCCTGATGTATGGGTACGCCCTAAGTTTACAAGCTTATGTATTATTGTGAGTGGGAAATCCTGATGTACGGTTTTACCCAAGCTTCTTTTGTGCTCCTGAAATCCTTTTTCCGGTCCGAGATCTGCCTGCTTCTGTGCCGAGACATGCGAGAGAGAGGGTTTAGGCTTCAATAATTCGAGTTCACTATGCTATTTTTTACCGAAGTTTTCGAATGTTAAACAAGCATTCGTTTCAGAGAAAACAAACACCCTCAGAATCTGAGGAGAGCGGCTGGCCGGTGGATGAAGTCACAAGAAGACAACGATATTGTAACCAAAATTTTCATGGCAAAGTAAATGAACGGGTGGGGGATGACTTACACTTGTGAATCAAATACTTGATTCGTGAATATGCCAAGCCTAGATTTTTCACGTTGACGCGCTGAATTAGAAATTCGAATCGACAAACAGACAGAAAAATATTTTTCGAGTCCAACCATTATCAACTGGCAAGTGAAGTGCAGTTATTACGTGCCAGGAATCTGGTGGAACGAATCCAATGGAACATGATTCTCCAATGTCGCTGTGTTAAGATAAAAGATAATTCATACACTACCCCGTAGAGTTATAAACTGCAGTGACTACTTATGATAAGTCTTACTTTCAGTGAAAAGAACGGACCAGGCTAGCGTTGATAATTATAGCCTCATATAATTCTAAGTTTTCTTATATAATTAAATATATATAATTCTAAGTTTGAAAGGCTCTGCCCCCATCGCACAGCCTGTAGACGCACGCGGTCAATCTTGGCGGATGCCGAAAAACTCGACAACTCCTCATCCAATGAATCAACGACGCTGGAACATTCGCTTGCTTAAATAAAAATTGAGCGTCATTGGTTCGCGTTAATTTCACACTCACCGAACGTCGCAGCCGCTGTACGTTCACAATCAAGCCGACGGTCCATCTTCAGTAGACCTAAGCTACTCTCGCTGCTTCTATCTCAAGGGATAGGAAGTTTTTATTCTAGTCAACACGGAAGAAACTCCTCAGCAAGTCGCCACTCACACCGAGCTCTGGCGGGCGGCTACGGAAGGCCGGGTCGTAGAAGCCAGTAAGGAAAATCTATTAGGGCCCCTACGCTGGCACGATCGATGCATTATGCACTCGCGTCTCGGAACTGCGATGTTTTCTCTCAAACGGCAGTTCACGACCAAATTGAGTTTAGAATATGAAATTTGTTGTCTCTTAAGGAAGCTCGCATTTTGCCTATGAATTGAAAATGGCAGGAACTTTCTCGTATATTGTAACAATTCAATCAATTTGCAGGTGGAGGCTGACTCTGATTCTCGGAGTCGCTGAGGACGCGCGACAAAAAGCGTCTTCAGCAAGCAGCTCACCTCTCCAGGCCCCAGAAATTCCACTTTGTTTCTGCATAAAAAACGTCCGTCGAGAGACGACTCCGCGCGGACGGCTGCTCTGCGGTGTCGAGGAGACGACAGAAATTTTATTCCAAAGAGCTCTTCACAAGATCCCGAACCCACTAGAAATGTAAGTTATTCTCGTTAGTATAGAACTACAGAATACTACTCTGCTTTCTGATTGGCATATTGGCTTCAAAAGCTTTTTGTTTTCAATGTATTATAACAATGACTGACGATAAATATGAAGTTCTACGTGAACCATTTTTTGACGATGCTGTTAGATCTATGCTAAGTTGGAGCCAAGTCTCATGTTTCTTATATTAAATTTCTCATGTGAGGATGCTAGCAGCCTTCTCTTTAGTATGCTTTCAGGCACACCTTCTTCCTAGTGACCCAGGTGATAAAAATCTCTCGCCTAGAAAAAATGAGCCCGGGTCATAAAACTCAACGAAGATTTTCCTTTGAAATTTCGACGCTCCAAGTTCGGACGAATAAGAATTAGCACTCCCCTCAGTAAGAACATCAATGAGTTGTCAGTAAAGATTAGCAATAGGCTTCTTAAATAATGTTGACTGTTATTAAATCTAAATGGTTTCATGGACGAGGTCTGTATATGGATCATAAAGTACGTTAGCTTGTTTCTCAGTAAGAGGAGAAAATTTCGTCTGCAAGTGAAATAAATTCAATAGCATAAGATATATACTCGCAATAATCCGAAAACAAGCTTCGTATACGAGAACTAAAATGGAAAGTTCTCGGAATGTGAAACCAGCTCTTGAATTTACAGTGAAGTGCGATGAATAAGCATGCAGAGAAGCACAATAGACAAGCATGCAGTGAATCACAATCAACAAGCATACAGTGAAGCACAATGAATGAGCATGCAGTTATGTTTAATCAGTCAGCACGTTTTAAAATGCAGTCGACCAGCAATCAGTGATATACAGTCAAGAAATATGCAGTAAAGTCTATTCAGTAACTTCACCGAACGTTATGAACAGCCAGTACGTAGTCAGGCTGAGTTAACTAACATGTGAGGGAGCGCAATCTACAAGCAACCAGCTTACAGTAAGCCACAAACAACCAGCAAGCAGTAAGCTACAAACAACCAGCATACAGTAACTGTAATCAACCGACATGTACTATGCCACAATTAATCAACATTCAATGATCCACAATCAACCAGCATGTACAATCCAGCAATTCACAATCAATCAACATGCAGTGAAGCACAATCAACCAACATGCAGTGAGGCACAATCAACCAACATGCAGTGAGGCACAATCAACCAACATGCAGTGAGTTACAATCAGCCAACACACAGCTAAGTGCAGTATGACCCAGAAAACTTTACAAATGAACCGAGCCATATTGTCGGTGATCTTCCTCTGCACCTAACATCAATTAGTTTATCATGACGTTTTAGCTTAAGTATTATCTTCAAATGTTTTATTCAGAATTTCCGCGGTGTTTCCCATCCTTGCCTCATATGAAAACATTCCCATGAATTTGTCTTACGTGCCACGGCAGCACGGAGCCCTGCAGCTTATTTTTGACTGGCAGCGGAACTTCGAAGTCAAACCTACGTGACCGGCCTTCTCATCAGCTCAACTTACCATCAAAATTAGCAAAAATTAGCTTTGTTTAAACACGCCCTTGTGCTGGGAACTGAAATTTTAAGTCGCGAGTAAACTTTCTTTGAGGCTCGGGTGGCTATTTTTTGCCCAGTCACGGTCACAGCGAAGCCTAACGAATTGTGCCGCGCCAAGCCTCTCATCGCACGAATCTTCGACTAGATTGGAATGATAATTTTTAAACGGCTTGAATATTAAAACATTTGGCCGCTCGTTTTTTTGCATTCTTTGTCAGCCAATATGGCCAGAGAAGGCGCATCAAAAACTACCTAGTATTACGCTAACAGTTTTGCACGTAGTTCAATAGAATTTATTTCCTCAGAATTTCATGAGAAATTCAAAAATTTCAAAGAAAACGCTGGAACATTATCACACGGCTTGAAACTGTTACAATTTCCAACTGGTAAGTGACGTTAAAAACCTTTCTTAGGCAAACGTCTTCAGAACTAAAGTCTTCTAATTCAGGATGTTAACTTCAAAAATTATTCAACCCTGCATTCATGAATGCACATAATTTTGAAATCAAAAAACCTGTCTACTCGGTTGCTGTTTCATGACGAATGTTATATGGTACTGTATGGTGTAGTAATTTGACAGCGAGAAAATATGGCACCTGACTGGAATGCATAATGTCGAGTGCATTTGGGAGAGGAAACTGAGGTCATGAAAGAGAAAAATCCAAATGGTGTGGCATAGCACTGCGTGCATTGACATAACACAAGTAACCAAGAAACAAACCAACCGCTCTCACTCGTGTACACTGAAATCTCACTCGTGTTCACTGAAATCTCACTCGTGTTCACTGAAATTTCACTCGTGTTCACTGAAATTTCACTCGTATTCACTGAAATTTCACTCGTGTTCAATGAAATTTCACTCGTATTCACTAAAATTTCACTCGTGTTCTCTGAGCGCTGTCTTACCACATTCGATGAGCACATCAGCAGCTACATCGTTTTGAACTCATCATTCACAAAATTTTCTCGCGGAAATACCAACTGCATTAAGCCATCAAAAAATGGTTGTTAATTTTTACAAAGTTTGAACTGTTTTTTTTGTACGCGAAATTAGGAATACTACCGATAGAAAGGTTGGAATGAAATTAAATAGAAAAGGAAGACCCACGATTTTAAATTGGGATTGTTTAACAACAGAAAATATATTTGAAGTAAGTTTGATGATGGCAATAGATATTTTGTGATATTAAATGCAATTTGAATTATTCTAAACGATAGTTTCCAAATTATTTCAAAAAATGTACGTTACGGAACTGCATGTGAGATATGGTTATTCATTCTGAAAAACTACTGGGTGAGATATAGTTATTCATTTTCAGAAACTGCTAGTAGGGCAGGCCTTGTAAGTTACGTGTGATGTGCAGTGACCGCTGAGCGTTGGGATTACATCAATGGATATCGCATGCTAAATGCTTTCTTAATAGTTGTCTTTCTTTAATTTTTCACACACATAGACAACGCCAAGCAATATCGTGCCTACTGCCTTTTAGATTATTCGTGCGTAATTATCGTCTATTTGTGACGAGTACCTTCCACGCTTGTAGTGAGAAGATTGTTGTACGTCTTAACATCAATTTTTTACTCACCACGTTTGCGCCAATTAAGTGCACCGAACATGTATTTCCGCTTATGGCCAATGCTATCAAATTGAATTTTTTGGTTTGCAAGACGTCTAATTGTACGTATACACTTCCAACATGTCAAGTTAGACGACTTGCCTAAATGAACTCGCATGAATTAACGAAGTGGCTGGAACGTAGCTAACGATACCATGTCACGACGCTAGTCAATGATACCTACGTCAAAACCTGACGTCACCAGTTTTAATCCAAGAAGACCTATACAGGCATTTTAAAATGAACATAGTTATGTGAAAACTGACGTACATATTGTATACTCCCGTGTGCTTATTCATCCTGCATAGTTTTGTACGAAGCAATAGAATGAGGTAAGCTTCATTATGACGAATTCTTTTCATAAATAGCAGGGGTTCATAGTAAGTTAGAACGGGCACCATGCTGCTGCAAGCCGAGAGGTGGTGAGAACAAGACTTTCACGGATAACTTTGTAAATTTTGCTAGAGGAATAACTGAATACAATTTGGTTATTATTAAACTATGAAATTTCATGAAATCTGCTATCAGGGGAAAAACTTCACATGACTCAACCAGAGATGAGAGTCTCCCATAGCAGCTCTCCAGAGAGTCAGTCTGTATGTATCAAGGTGTCGAAATCCTTCAGCACGAATCAAGTGCGTCGAAATCATTCGGCTTGGGTGATTAGATGCAAGAGTGGTTCACTCGCTCTCACTTTGAGAACGATTTAAAAAACTAAAGGACAAATTAGGAAAATCTTTTCTGTTTCATCAATTTTTCTGTCCTTCCAGGAACGGAAATTTTCTAGCGAGAAACCGAACCGTTGTTTATAGATAAGGCTGCTAGTGCGCCGACGCTTGCATTCATCATCGGCAGCCCAAAGCTGGCCCAGATTGCTGGTGAGATCGATGGCAGCTGTTACGAGCTGGATCATCCCTACAGATATTCTATTCGACCTAAAATACCAAATTATTCAAAAACGAACGAAAATTTACGCGAACAATTGTTCATATTTTGGCGCTTGTGTGCATCTTAACCCTAGTTTTGAACGAAACGATATGAAAATTTAAATTAAAACGGAACTGTATTGTTGCTAAGTCCACCAAAAATGACGTTGATCCTCTTAGGTGCGAATATTTCAAACAGATCATCTCCAAAATTAAAAACAATCGCTGTGATTGATACTCACCTGCTCACTTTCTCTCTTTCTCTCTCCGCCCGGTGCTTGTCAGACCTCCCCCTTCTCCCCCTTCTCCCCCTCTACAGCCCCTGCCGGAGTGGGAGGGGGGCCCGCCGTGCCAGCCTTTGATGAGGGTCATCAAGTTGATGGGACCCAAGCCCGGGCAGCTATCGGAGGCAGCCCAAGTTCGAATGGTGCCTAACTTGAGCTGAACTTAACCATGAAGTTCAAAACGCATCACGGCTCTGGAGCCAGATGCGTCCTGGTAATTCATGTTTAATTGCACATTCCACTTTGGGAACACAAATAATTTTGCTGGAGTTTAAAATGTAGGTGATGATAGAAAAAAACTCGATCCTAATTAATTAGGAAACGTAACAACGAAAGTGATGTTCAGAACACATGAGCATTCAAGTTGAAACTTTTCAAAAGTGCTAAGGGTGCTTTGAGAAAAATGTCAACAGTACTGTACTGTACAGTAAGCAATAGTACAGTAAAATGCTGTTAAATCTGAAGGAAACTTGGCGGGATTCACGACGCCATTTACGACATCTTGCACAACGTCATTTCCTGCGCCAGTGACGGCTTTATTCACGTTTTTATTAACGACTTCACGTTTTTACTCACCTCATCATTCATGCCAGCGTGACTCCCCGCTGCAGGTAATCAACCAAATTTGAATTGTGCGAAAGCTTGGGTTAATCCAACCCGCAGGTAAAGGGAAGCTTGCATGCGCGAGTGGCCATCGCGCATGATCTAAAGATTCAAAATAAGCGTCCCAACTCAACATTGGATCCCATTCACAAGGAATACCCAGACCGGCGTATCTCTGATGCAAGATTTTTAGCAAGGATTGTATGGACCGTCCGAGTTCATAGAGCAGAGGCAGGACGTCAGAAGCGGCTTCACTTGCAGACGTCACAAGGAAGCTTGAAAAACGTGTTTCCTTTGTGGAATTAATCAGAATCAAAACTAGGATGGAACTGAAATTAAATGTCGCAAGTACTTTTCATTTATCAAACTCACATTCATTCAGAAATATGCAGTGCCCCTGCTACGTTCAAATGTTTCAAATGAAATTTATTAGAATTTGAAACGTCAAACGAAGGTCTTTGATATATTCGTACGATATTAAGCCGTTTATTCCTAAAGATTTCACTGACCAAATTTAGCCAGGTAATATTTACAATAGCAAATGCATGGCAAGTGTCGAAACTAAAGGGCTGTCGGCAGTCTATTGTGCACGTACGGGCAATATGTATGGAGCGCACAGTAAATCCAGCAACTTTTCGGTTGATTGCTGGAATAAAAGCATCGCAGTCTCGTCGCCCAAGGCTCTCAACAGCATGCGGAATGGGATTTGAATCTGTTTGAAACGTTTCAACTCCAGTCTATCATCTTGGCTGGAGCATGTATAATTATTTATAATTTTGCCAACCAGAATATTTTTATGAATGAATTCAAGAACTCATCAATGGAGCAGCTAAAAAGTATGACTGAGTCGCAGCGTGAGAGCAGGACGCGCGAATGTGGTTCAAAACAAGCGACGGCCTTCGGTGAGGTTACGGATTTAAACTACACGTAATCTGGTCGAAATTGCCTCTGTAAACGTTGAGCGGCCGGTGTTTAGATTGCCAACATTCTCAGGATTCTCGAGGTCGATTAAAACGAACCGAAACCTGTGCGAGGGACCTGCCTCGACATCCCTGGCCTGGACGTGGCACCTGCCTCGACATCCCTGGCCTGGACGTGGCACCTGCCTAGACATCCTTTTCCTTGACTTGGTACCTATCCACACATCGCATGCCTGAATATGGCACCCGCATACACATTCCACACCTGGACGAGGGACCTATCCACACATTCCATGCTCTGACCTGGTACCTGCGCACACCTTCCGTGCCTATGCATGGCACCTGCATACCCATTCCTTACTTAGACAGGTCGAAGAAGGCCAAAAGCCCAGGGTTCGTAAGGAGGAGATGCCGCTCTCAGTCACCACCTCGCAAACCCACGCTGCTTCGGCCGCAATCAATTCACTGATATATTTTCGCCTGCATAAAGTGTCATTCCGATGTGGTGTCGACGACTGCTCACACATTTCTTGGATGTAAATCCACGACTCTTTGAGAGTGGCACGCAGGCTTTTCTACATATTTTATGCGAGTTTTGAGTTCATGCAACTGTTTTTATTGCAGCTGAAGTCTTCGAAATCATCATCAGATTTTCCATGTTATAAGCTTCGCTGAGGTTCTTTCTGGCTACACATTGGGTATTTCATGGTGAATGTTGAATTTAAAATTTTGAGTAGCACATAAACGTTGAAGATTCGGTGCAGGAAGATGTTTGGCATATTGTATATCATAACTAAACGGAAGACAAAATTTATCAGAAATTCAGAATAAATGTACAGTGCAGAATTGTTTATAAAATTCGTTTTTTATCATTCGTCCATCAAATTCGACCTGTTGTATGGCGCACATCATTAGAGTGCATATCATAGATGCGCATTATCGCATTACTANCCCCTTGACATACGTGTCATCCCTAAAACTATTGAACTATAAAAACCATCGTAGTCTGAGGCACTTTGAGCATAGCTAAATTAAATAAGAATATTTACATTGACATTCAAATGTTTAACTCCCGCGTTACGATTTCAGAGCACAATTTCAATTGTTTTCTCCATTTACAACACGCTGAGTCATACACAACCGAAATTTGCACGTAATGTTGAATTTCAGAGACAGGGAGATGACACGTAATCATGCCCCACCTTCTCTCCACCAGCACCCTGACTGACACCCCCC